>VNJW01009080.1:0-119487 GCA_008042615.1 Drosophila auraria
TGTGAAAATTTAAGGTCTTTTTAAGAGCCTCTTATAGCCAAATAGAGAATGATAGCCATAAGCGGTGTATTTTCGGATTCGTCATTAAAATTGTAAGCAAATGTTATATCATTTATAACATTTTCTTAAATTGGCAAATAATTTATATAACATATAACATAAAATTGGGAAAAAATTTATTTGTTTAAATTTTTAAACTGAGTATGCAGATTTATTATTTTCATAAAAACTAATATAGAACAGCTTTCCGAATTGAAATTAAGGCTGTTTTGGCTTAGTTATGATTATTTGTATCTCAGATTTTTCCCAAAAAAAAAAATCATATTTTTCGAAATCGAAAAATGTGAAAATTTAAGGTCTTTTTAAGAGCCTCTTATAGCCAAATAGAGAGTGATAGCCAAAAGCGGTGTATTTTCGGATTCGTCATTAAAATTGTAAGCATTTAAAACCAAAATATTGAAAAATATCAGAGAAAAAAATTTTGATCGATTTTTTTAAAATGTTATAACATTAATAACATTTTCTAAAATAGGCAAATAATTTATTTGTTAACATTTTTAAACTGAGTATGCAGATTTATTATTTTCATAAAAACTAATATAGAACAGCTTTCCGAATTGAAATTAAGGCTGATTTGGCTTAGTTATGATTATTTGTATCTCAGATTTTTCTAAAAAACAGGAAGCCATTAACAACTTTTACCCAATTGAAGTTTAACGTGGAATTTAACAATAAAAATGGCAAAAATATTATAAAGTCTTATGGAATGTTAATTGATTAAACAGAATGATATAAAATAATGAAAAGTTTTGACAAAAACTGTACCTTAAAAAAAAATATTTTTTCTGTTAAACTTTACATTTACAAAATAAAATCTATGTTTAGCTAGTTTGTTATAAAATAATATATGCATGGGTATTCAAAATTTATTTTTTTCAAATTTTGTGGCTGTTTTTCTGTAAGCTTCTTTTATTTGGAAACTAAACCAAATAAAACAATATTAAACAAATAACTCACCAAGATAAATAGGAAAGAAGAGGGAAGCCGAAGGCCTTGCTGCCAGCGCTTTACCAACTAAGTTAGTCTAGTTTTGTAAACTTCTCTATCTATAATAATAAATAGGAAAGAAATACAATACATATAAATACAATACATATTATGTATTTCATGGAAAAGCCTCCAGACAAAGCGCTGTTTTTTGGCTTCCATTGTTTCGTTTTCTACTTCAAATATTGTTGTTTTCAATTCTCTGCCCTTCTTAACTTTGTTTTTTTGTTTTTGAAAACTTGTCGGTGTTGGCGCATGCATATGGAAACATTTTAACTTTAACTCTGTTGATCTTGTGGCAAAACATGCCCAAAAAAGAGGGCAAAAAAAACGTGTAACTATTATTTATAGTTCAGCAAAATGTCTGAGGGCGTGGCTGCCTTTTTGACCCGACTTTTTTCTGGCTTATCTGCAGTCAGTGGGTTGTGGGTGTAATAACAAACAACAACAGCAGGAAGCGGTTTTTCGGTCATGTCTGCGCCTTGCATTGGGTCAGGACTTGCCGCTTGTCCATTCAGCCAAAAAATGGGAGCAATTTTTCAAAAGCGGAAACGTTTGTTTACTTGCCTCGACCAGAAACGGACCGGAAGGGCCAAAGCCAACCCATCCATATGTATATGTAGCCCATTGCATCTGCCGGATCGCCCCCAACGACCGTCTCCGTAAATGTATCTTCTCCAATGCCAAAATTCAATGTGGTTTGCCCCAAAATGCGGTGACTCGTCTTCTTCTCTGCGTTGGGTCCTTGACGTTTTTTTGTCTTGGCTGCATTAAAGGTCGATATTTAATTAAAAGTTGCAATTAGTAAATGGCACTTTTTTCCCCCGTCGCATGTGACAAAAACTTTTGATATATTGTCTGGTATGGTCTGGTTTGTTCGTAAATCCAGGGGAGAGAGCCATTAAAGCATTATTCCAGCTGAGTTTGGTTTTGGCTTTGACTAAATAAATACTTAATTACTGCTTGTGATTCACAAGCTCTATATTTTTTTTATGATTTAACCCATAAATAAACCGCAAGAGTAAATTATTAAAAACATAATTGAATTTTAATTACAAAGTAATTACTCAAACATTGTTCAACCCTCACAAAACTTGTAAATCAGGCAGCTGTCAATTAGAGAAAAAATTCAGCGCATGGAGTAAACTTTTTATAAAAGCACAAAATTCTCTCACCATATTCTAAAACTGACCACAAAATACATTAATATAACATATTTTATTTGACGGGAAGCTTAGCTAAAAAAATAATAAAGGCATATGTTGCTTTTTCTTATTTTTGAAAATTTCCTCCAATTCTCTTATTTATTTGGTTTGCGCTGAGCAGCGAAAATTGATAGGATTAAAACGAAATCGGGTAAATATTTATACACCAAGAGTTTTTAAAACAATTTTCTTTAAATTAATATCATTGGAAAATATGTGTTCAGCTTATTTTAAGCAGCAAACAAAGCTGACGTATTATATATATACACATTTTTGCCATTTCATGCAGGATTGCTTTCACAATATAAAGCTCCTTCTCCCATAATAAGTCTGTTCACATAAATGGTAAGCAAACCTGTACACAGAATGTTAATTCGGCTAATTTATGGCATTTTCCAACAGGCAGATCTCATTTTACTCAATAACAAAAATATAAATTGATAGGCAAGATGCGTTTGCATTTAATAGAATCATAGGAGTCAATTAATGCCTATTGAGCCATCAGACATTTTCCCAGAATACAAATTATTATGTGCAGCCTTATTTATTCCTCAATTTCCATTTGAATCGATTTATAAAACATTTGTAACAACAAAGTTAAAAATGATTTAATAAAGAACTTTTTGCAATAAACAAAAAATGTATTTATCAGAACACTGGCAGACAATAATGTTTTTATAT
Organism: Drosophila auraria; assembly: GCA_008042615.1. Lineage (NCBI taxonomy): Eukaryota > Metazoa > Arthropoda > Insecta > Diptera > Drosophilidae > Drosophila > Drosophila auraria. Next base: position 2,934 of record VNJW01009080.1, read on the forward strand.
GCTCGAACATTTGTTTTCGTTGGAAAAGCACTTGAATAAAAAACCATTTAAGCTTAATAAAGCCCAAATTAATTCTCGCAATGATTTTTAAGCCCTTTAAATAAATAAATAAATCCTTCAATCCTTTAATAAATCCACCCTAAGAGCTAAAAGAAATCTTTGAGTGCAAGTCTACTATTATGTCTCTGTAATTTCCGTGACTTGTTAACTGAACAAAGACGATGTAACTTTAGCAGCTTGTCAAATAACCATTTACATACATATGAACACACACAAATTCATATGCCAACTGTCATTGGCAACTGTGCAACGTGCACAAACAAATCACCCCGAAAAATATGCAATAGAAACGGAAACGGAAGCTTACAATAAAACAAAGGCAAGCCAGAGTAACAGAAAATTCTTGGATAAATCAGAGAAAATTTTTGCTCTTAGTGGATACTCGTATAAATGTATATGCTGCTGCGACAGACAGATTGATTGTTCATATTTGTTGCCAGACAAGAGTTATTTTGTTTCCACTCGACTAAAAGGGATGCGGAAATGCAGATTATTATCGAGCACAACTAGGAAAATATTTCTCTTTGTCTTCCGCTACATATTCTGCAGTTAAATGGAGGATTGTAATGCCAAAAGCACGGAACAAATTTCACTGAAATTCGGGGAAATAAATATTAAAAAATCTTTAAGTTTATTTCTGATTTATTATTAATTTTTTTTGAAGCAGAAATTAAATAGTTTGTTGTAAGTACTATAAGTAATCGTTCTTTTGGAAATAGATCCCTTTTGAGAAGTTTCTTAATGAGTGAAAGGAAATCTCCCATTTAGTGACTCTTAGTTTTATTCTTCCACATTTAAAGGTCCTCTCAGCCCCAATTCTAGGAAATTCATCTGAATGGATAAGCTGAAAGCTCCAAAACACAAAAGCCCAGAGGGTCTGTTGAAATATGCCTGACTTTCCCTTTTTTCCACCCACTGAAAATCACAATGTTGTCAAAGGGTTCATTTGGCCATGGAAAACTTTTTTCCGCACCGTCACAGTTGAGGGGGACTTAAAGTGTCATTGGTGTGTGACGATGCGATCGCCATTGATTAAATTAAAAGAAAAGGAAGAAGTTTAACTAAAAGTCAGGGGGTCGGTTGCTGTAAACGGCTTGTAGGATAATTTCTGGCGATCCAGCACTTGACAGCTGTCCGGGTCAAGAGTTGGGAAAGTTTTTGGCTTTCGGCTTTGGGCTTTTGACTTTCGGGCAACTTGGCCACAAGGTAATCAATTTGTCATAAGACGTCAAGACTGTTGGCCAAACTGACCAGAGACTGGGCTCTGGGCACGTGCAATGGCCGAACTTGACTCGGAATAGGCGTAAAAATAAAATTGAATTTTTATTTATTTTGGACCCCGAGTGCGGGGGGAAAGGTAAGCGCTTATAAAATATTTAGTGACAAGCTCAGCACAAACATAAAAGTTGCCAAAGGCCCCACCAAACATTGTGTGTCGGAATAAGTGTATACTCGAGTGTGTGTGCCTAAACAAGGGACGGCGAGTGTGTCAACACAATCAGCATAATAACTGAGGGTCGCCTCCCACCCAAGGGCTGCAATAAAAGTGGATTAAATGTAAGCATGTGTGAGATTGCCTTGGCCCAGACATTTCCTTAAGCCTCTGGAGTCCGGAGTCCGGAATCCTAAATCCGGACGCAACGGTACGGGTCCTCAGACGGATTGATCCCAATGCCATTGGCATTACCCGTGGCCAAGTCAATGCCTAATGACTTTGGTCACATGCCGAATTAGGCAGGACAAATGACAGCCGAGCCGAGCAATCTCGGGCCTCGACTTTAAGTGCACATTTATCCCGGAATGGGTCAACCTTTCGCCCTCCGCCCCCGACTTATTGTGCGCATAAATGGGCCTAGAGAAATGGCCTGGGTTAGCCTTATGTGTGTTGCCAGCAAATTAAATGTGCCCAAAATAAATTATTTAAATCTTAATTTTGCCAGCCAACGCACAAGAGTTTCTTGTAGGCGTGCGAGGATTAGGGAATTAAAATTGAGTTACAGAAGTTGCTCAAAGCAAATGGCTTTAGATTATTTGTGGCACCCATTAAAGGGTTATAGTCGCCTCCCAAAGATAAATCAGGTAAATCTTAAGAAAACAGTTTTAAAGAATTTAATTTAAAGGCAATATCAGGATAAGGATGTGTTTCCTCATACAATTTTTTAATAATTTCGGTAGCGTCCTTTTAAACTTCACTTCAGGAAACGTTTTATTTTATTAATAATAAATATAAGGTTGATATTAAGGCCAAAAGTACTTTGAGCTATTTAAAAAAAGGTGTAAATGACAGTCGTGACCAATCGACAAGGAAACCACCAATAAAGTTCCATTGCGTGAGCAGTAATATTTATTGGGAAACATTTTTGGGGTTTCCCGGAACCCGGCAACCTTCTCAGTGATTAGATTTTCCCGATAATGCTCCACCGCGCGCCCCAAGGTGAATTCCCCTTAATTTAATTAACACGCCCTTTTGTTCCTTCTGCGGCGGCCATCGTCCTTTCTTCCTTTGACTCGCTTCAACCAGCAGAGAGAAATGAACAGCCAAGGAGCACAAAGGCAAAACCAAACAAAAGCTGCAAGGGGGATCCAGCCGAATGCTCGGGGGGGCAAATACTGGAGGAAAATGCTGGGGTAGTCGAGACAATAAAACGCTTTTTTATGGTTCTTTTAAATGCTTCGCTTGAAGACATTAAAAAGTCTTCAAGTTCGGCGAAAAGTTCGCCGTTCTCTAGCTTCGCTCTCATTGTTTGCCATTGTTTTTGGTGGCGATACGGAGTCAAAGTCGCCAGTGTGACTTGAACTCGTCATGAATAATGGTAATTATGAAATTGGACTTTGCCCCGGCCTCAGACACTCCATAATCCGCGCAGTGCAGTGAACTCGTCGTCTGTATTTTTTCCAAAGCAAACAAAATGCCTCAAATCAGTTTAGCCACTCAATTGCTTCCACCAAAAATGCCAAACTTCGCGAGCCCATCATCATCGCCTTCATCATTGGCGCCATTTTGTGGCGTTCCTTGGTCCTTTGGCTCGCGGCACTCAGCACTCGGCACTCGGCGGTCGGCACTCGGCTGACAGCCTCCAGAAAACCCCGGAGAAATTGCATGAAAAGTTTTCCGCTTTTCTCCGCCACTCACTTATTCATATACACATTTTAAGAATGTACAAAGGCCAGCTTCTGTCCGCCTGTCTCATTCTTTGGGCGCGAAATGCATGTCAGAGCTGTCAGCGGACTTTCGCCGAAGGCCATGCGGAAGACGAGTGTTTTCCCACCACCGAAGTGAGAATTTAAGTTTTTAACGTTGAGTAAAATACGGGGCATGTCTTGCAGAAATTAAATTTTCATTTGCTCTAATTGTTTCCGGCCGAAAAGTTTTGCTTTTTAAGCCCCCAGGGGTGTGGAAATAACTTTGAAATTTTTGTCAACCGAAAGTTTGAGTGGGATAATTTATTTTTAATTTATAACTAAAGAGTACATATCGATGTTAAAGGTGTTTATGATAAAGCTATAGCTATGAAACGATTAAAGCTTTTAATTAATAACTTCGGTTAGCTTGTACAAATTTAAAATATTTCACTTTTTTTCCTTTAATAACTAGCTCACTGAAAATACGGACCACGTATTTTTTCTATATTTTCCATATAGTTAAATTAATTAATCATTATCATATATGTATAACGAAAATAGCCTCAGACAATTTCTGAACATTTAAATTGCAAAAATATGTTTTAGATAAAAATAAACTTGACAAATATTATGGTATTTTATTTAAAAAGTTTCTGCTTTCCGCCGGCAACAAAATAAGCACTTAAAAAATAATACACAAAAGTCTCAAAGCAAACATATTTTTTATACAAATATTTCCTTTCACTTTTTGTGCAAAACCCCCGTGGTTGTAGTCCAGAGACTTTCTGTCACTGTTGCAATTGTTTTGCAATTTAATTTCGGTTTCCTTGGCTTGGCTCTCAACTCGTATTAGTATTTCTTGAAGCCTTAACGATGACCCCAGACTTTAAGTGAAATAAAATGCATACAAAAAAAAAATTTACCCTCTCCAATTTGCAAGCAAATTTCACCAAGTTTCTGGCCGAAACTTCCAAATAAATATTATCATAGCTAAGCAAATTTTTCCAGGGCTCGGAGCTGTTTATCCAAGCAATTGTGTAAATTGTCCATGCACTTCTTTGCTAACCGCATAAAATGTATGCAAAAGTAATTTACAAGACAACTTCGTTGTCAGAAACTTTCGACTTGTCAGGCCAAGGCACCGAAATAGAATAAACCCAAGACTTAATTGCACACTAGTATCAAAGGCAAACGAGACGAGGGCAAATACATATATCTGGCAGCTATTGTCTTTAATTAAACAGCGTAATTGTGACCACAAAACGAGGCTGTGTGCTCCACATTGATTTACTTAACAGCGCGATTGTTAAACAAATCTAATCCCATTCGATGACGAGGGTAGCGACAATAATTCGACACGATTTTAATTAAAACGAAAAGCACAAGTTTCGAATGCCATCCCACGCATCCCTCTGGGTTCCGGAATTTTGATGGCTCGGGGATTTTGAAGGGGGGGAAAGGCCGTTAGTCTGGCGGCGTACAATTTCGAGACTAACGCAAATGCAATTTTGTGGCCAATGACGTGCATTTGGCCAACACAAGTCTGTCGGCACTGCTGTCACTGCCGACTCCGCTCCCGCTGATGTTTGTTTATAGGCAACGCCTTTCATTAGTGGCCAACTTGATGGCCGGATGGCAGGAAAGGCCAGCAGCCAGTATTATGTCATTTGTAGCCAGCGGCATGACAGCGAGGAAATTTAATTCAATGAAGACCGTCTATGAGCCCAAAGAGCAGTGCTAGTTCCCAGGGAAATTTGGTTTCAGCGTAAATACAGAGGGAATAGCACGAAGGCTATCTTGCAAAATGTTTCATAAATTGTAAGCTTTATGTTATATTTTCTAGGTAATTTTATTATGTTCCTGATTTCGTTATATTTTTCTGTTTGGCCACCATTGCACTTTAAGTGATATCAATGATTCCACCAGAGATAGAAAGAGAGCTGAAAAAACGGATCTCATAACTGCCATCGTATTGTTTCGACTTCAATGAGCCGTAGACTTCTCGCCCGATGAACTCCACACAAATATCCGTTGCCGCTTCGGTTTTTCCCTTGAATAAAAACCTTGACAAACTGTCCTGCTATCCGCACTCATCCGGTTTGTCCATTCCGTCCAATCATTTATCTGTCTCTGGGATGCTTTTCCTCGTTGCAGGCAAGTTAGCGTAAAAAAAGATTGCTTTCATGCACTTTTTCTATGATTTTTACTTTTACCGTTCGCATTCTTGGATTTCAGTGAATCTTAGGTTGAAAAAATATATAATATATTTTTTAAAAGCTGCTATAAATAAATCATTATTTTTAAATTATATATAATTGGATTTGTATCTTCAAATATTAATTACATTTTTTTTAATTCTTGCTTTATTTATTTATTAAAAGGTTTTCTTTAAACAAACTTTACAATATTGGTATTTTGAAGCTCTGAGTATTTAATAGAAGAAAACTTTATTTTTCAAGAGTAATAATATTCAAAAATAAATTTAAAAAAATGTGTCAAGTTTAAAAATTTCTATTTACTATCATAATAAAAATTTGTTTGTATGTTTATATTTATGCCTAAAATTGTATGAACTATTGTTAATTTTTTGCTAAAATATTTACCTATAAAACAGAGCATCAACTTGTTGCCGTGTTAAAAACTAAACCACGTCTCCCAGCCTCACCCCTTTACGATATCAGCCTGCCGTTTAATTGATTTCGATTGTTGCCTGTCCGTGGATCGCATCGCAAACTCTCATTTCCATGCAACGTGGCTTTTTGTATTTTTTTCCGTATTTTTTTCAGCGTCCAGCTGACAAAAACTCATAACTGTCATTGTTATTGCCGCCGACGAGGTCGCATTGTGTGCCAATACTTTGCCTCAAATGAGGCGTAGGCCTCGGCCCGCCTGATGAACCCCCCACAAATATATCCCGTGAAAATGCAACGAGACAAAAAAAAGGGGAAAACTTTTGCCTCCGGGGCCTTGCGAGTATTTGCCGTTTGTCGGAAGGCCCATTTATCAGTCTGTGTGAAGTCGTTGAACGTAACTGTTTTGCTGCTGAATGCAATTTAGCGTGAAATAATAGTTAGTCTTCCACTTTTTTCTATGCAATACTTTGCCGACCAACTTTATGACTAAAAGGGAGTGGGGTCTTATATTTATGGCCGAATAATTGCGACTGAAACTTACTCCTAAATCTGGGAAATCTCTTGGCAGTTTGGGGTAAATTTCTTTGAAAAAGTTTGTAATTGTTCTTGCTTAAGATATTATTTTTTTTTTATAATACCAACCTAATAATATTCAATAAAATGTAGCTATTATTTTTCTATCAATTCAGCGCCTTTAGCTAATGTTTATTACCCGATAATTGCGGATGAAAAATACTTTTCATTCTGGAAAATCCCTTTTCGCCATTGAAATGAGTCCAAGGGTAAGCCATCAGCTCACGGAATCCATCACAATGAAATCAGCCTAAGTAAAGGAAAGTGTTTTCTCCGGCTGCCTACCCAAAAAAAAAAACAAAAAAAAACGTAACAATAAGACCAAAAGCGTACACACACACAGAACACTCTCCGAAATTGGCCTGACTAATAACATTATTGAGTAGAAATGGCTAAGAAAAAAGGAGGGACCAAAGGCAGGAGTGGCCCACTGCCCGAAGGCATTAGAAACCAATTTACTAGGAAACGAGAAGAAGAGAAAAAAATATAATCAAAATCAATTGTATTGCCGCCTGCCTGCCTGTGGAAAATAAGGCGAAACCATCGAAAGCTAAACTTTGCGGCTTAGCAACGTTTTCGTTTCATTCTCTTATCGTTGGCTTTAATACGATTTTAATTAGAAATGAAAACTTTGTTTGCCCTCCATTTGCCTGTGGAAATCAGTGCTTAATTGGAAGCACTTTTAACGCTTGACTTGGCCGGCAAACGAAAAACCGGCCACAAAGGTTGCCCCCAGTGACCTCTCAGACCGTCGTCCGCCCCTTGACTTTCCCATTTTCCCATTGAAGAATCATCTGTCAAATTAAAGTGCATTTAAATAGCCCAAAGAACTGGCAGGACATTAACAGCTTCAGGAATCGACTTTCGGCCAAGTCCCTGCTCCTGTCAGGCCAATGATGACGAGGGTTTAACCCTTTATCGACATAAAATAAAAATGGAAATAAATTGCTTTAAATATCAAACAACGACAGCAAACACATGTAATTTATTTATATGTTACATACACGTGCCAGGCTATACACACATATACAAATATGTACATTTATTTATATATATTTTTTTAAAGAATTTTTAAAATGGCCAGCAATGCAGTTTCATCGTATCCTCTTTATGATTGCCAGACGCCAAGCGACATGTGCGGTTTATGAATGTCAGCCAGCGCGATCTTCCCCAACCCAGGCCGTTTATAACTGCATACAAGCCAATATATGCATATGTCCCGCCGACTTTTCAACAGCCAGGAGAAAATAAACACAAACCAACAGCAATTTTATGCAATTTTGCTCTTCAAGTTCGTCCTTTTTGCGTGCGTGTGTCCCTTCGTGTGCATTTGAAGTTTCATTTAAAAGTTTTTTCCCTGCGAGATGATAAGATAAATCTTGTTGATGTTTTCCTCTGTGGGCTGAACTTTAAATCAATATTTGCTGCGCAAATGGATGATCTCGTTAATTAACTTGGCGCTGATGCGAGTAAATATATTACAGATATATCCCGTAAGTCTGGCTTGTTTGGGTTCCGGAAGCGATTCGGGCATTGTTCACCTGTCTATGACGAGGGCCAGCTTATCGCAGTCATTATGCAAATGAGCTAAGCGCCTTGTGCTATTATAATGCCATCCATAAACATATTGAGGTCTGGAGAAAAGCGCTTTGATACCTCATGACACTTACACTGAAAGGAATATTGGTACGTTATGGAAATTTTCATGAGAAATTGGATATGAAAACACCTATTGCTATTACTATTCTTTTTCCTATAAATAATAATCCTTAGAGAGTTATTAAAAGAATATTTTTTTCCCAAAGTATGTACATCTGATATTTACCTAAATTTTTCTTCAGTCCGTGCAGCCTGTCATCGTTCTGCTTTGCCTCCTGGGCAGCCCTAATTAGCTGTCTAATTAAGCCAGTCAAATTCCCTTGATTGCAAAATGTATCAAGTCCACTGCAGTTCACATGCCAAACAGTCAGTCTTTAAATCATTCTCCTCGACCCCTCAAAATGGCACTCGAATGACTTCACATCGCTCTTTTGCCCATCACATTAACTGCTCAATTTAACTGTTCGAATGTTTCATAAAAAATGTGTCATTCCCCCGTCATCTTTATGATTGATGTCATTCGTCCGGGAATTGATGTCTTGTGACTGCGAATTATCTCCGCTCGATTGGTTGACCTTTACTCCATTACAGAAAAAATGGGAGAATCAAAGTGCGGGCGAAACTTAAATTTAATGGGACTGTATTAAAGCTTTCAATTCTCTCACTTTGAAATAATGACAGCAATTACGGGGCAGACACTCAATTATAAATCCATTCATACGCAATAGTGTCAATATAATTTACAGCTTTGGCCTGGCTGCTGCATAAATAATTCCGTTAATGAGTCGGCATAAATAACGTGGGCTTAATACAATTCTGTGATGACATTAACTAAGAAAATAAATAAAAATTTAATGTGGGATAAGTGAAGCATGTCAGAACCTTTTTAATATATTTAAGAGTTTAGACACTGTAAGTCCCTCAATTAAATAAATACATAAACCATGTTGTGCCTTTAATATATTTATTTAAAATAATCCTAATTCCTAATTTATTTATTGTTACTAAACCTTAATCATTTAAGCAAACAAATTCCTAGCCATTACTTAATTGCCACTTAATGCCTAAGTCGTAAGCAATTCCCAGGCTGAATAATAAATGAAATAAAATTACAATCAATAATCCTTTATTACGCTCACCAGCCACCATTCGCACCTGTTTCGATGCAGTTTGCAATTGCAAATTGCCAGTTCGTATAAATTATTTATAAAATTAACGCCGCCTATTTAAAATGCAATTTAATTCCTCGCAAGGACAATGACAGAGCCCGGGACACGCACCTCCGAACAGACACACACGTACACAGTGTCGCACAAAGGCCGCGCTGGCAAAAAATAAAAAAAGAAATAGGTAGGAAGGACTCAAAGAACAGGACCAAATTATACGGCATCCGAGGTCCAAACTGGGGCCCGGCGAAACATTGCAACGAGACTCGCATTGCAATTGAATTAATTAATTTTTAAATGCTTCCCTCGGTTTGCACACTTTTCCCTGTCTCTTACATGCAAATTTATTGGTTTTTTGCCCAACTGGATGTGCCACACAAATTGAATAAAAATACAACACAAGAGGTAGTGGATAAGGAAAAGAAATTGCCATTTTACCCGGTCCATATCCAGCACTAACGAGATGGCCACACGCTTAACGCCCAGGAGCAGGAGCAGGAGCAGGAGCTTAAAGCCAAATTTGATGTCATTGCATCTGAGTCCAGGCAATTGGCTTTAAGCCATAATAATTAAGCCAAAATTAACCTTAAAACTTAAAGCAATCAAGGTAAATCACAAGACTGACAGGTAGCCTTTCCATTCCAGAATGTAAATTCCATTTGGAGCGGAAATTATGTGGTCCTTTGCTCTGCTCTTTCATCTTTCAGAGGATTTGCTAGCTATCCTTCAATCTCCGTGGCCTTTGACTTATTTATGATGCAGAGAAACGGCTTAACCTGAATCTCTGCAGTGGCCTGTCCTCGAGGAATTTAATCAACATTTTGTCATGATGCTTTCAAATTGGAAATGTGTCAATAAAGTTTTCAATATTCATATTCAGCACTTAAAGAGCGAGTAAGAAAATCCAATGGACATCAAAAATACATGAATATTCTTTAATGACATCGAAGATGACTTTGACGTGATGGAAAAAAATTACCATATTTAATATTCTGTCACGTGTCCAAAATACGTGACACCATAAATGAAAAATAAATTGAATTTTAAAATAGACACGAACTTAAATTGAGTTCACCAATCCAGCAGGACAATATAAAGTTGGCCGACAGGAATTAATTAAATATATATTCAGCCGGCCTCGGCCCTCGAACAAGAGCTTCGTTTTCAGCTACTTTGGGAGCAGTTCGAGCCGCTGTCAAAAACTGCAAGTGCAGTGCAGATAAACGAAGCTAATTAGCAGAAATGTGAAACTTTCCCCCAGCCTTCGCAGGCTACATAAACCAAACTTTGGGCCACGTTCCAGTGCAAACTTGGCCCAAGCTTTCCAGCTACCCAGCTACGAGTATTAGACAAAGATTGCCTGCTCTGGAAAAGGCACCGCCCATTCATAATCATAATCACCGTCGACATCGCGACGGCACTTGTTAATTTCTGCTGGCAACTTGCGGAAAGTTTTTCGGGCTAGAAGGGAGATTATCTAAACGATGTTAATAAAATGTTTAATAAAGCTACCCGGGACATGACCTACTCACGCATGGCCAGACACTTGGGCCTCTAAGAGTGACAAATATTTGCAGGTACTCGTACTAATATTTACCAAAGAATCCCAACTTCTTGGCTTGCCATTCGAAACAGGCTATTAAGATCTTAACCCCGAGCTAATTATTGCCAAAACTTTGACTCTGCCGGGGAAAAGCTCATTAAAATCATCCAGGAGTTGCATTAAGCGGACCTGCATCAACTTTTTTGTCTTTGCCCTTTCGTTGGCAAACTTTTTTGTGCCAAACTTTCACACACCTTCTGACGTGGCTGCGATGCCACGACAGCTCAAGGATAAGGAAACAAAAAACCTGGACGACAACAGGACAAAAAGGGGGGACATTTTCACATGACTAAGGCCGAGGAAAGATGCAAGTAGCAAGTAGCAGCTGTGCAAGTTTCTGTTGCGAAGGGCAAAAAGTTTCGAACGCAGTTTGATGTCTTTGCCAGCTGCGTTGCCACCTTGGATATTTTCCGGCCAGAATTGGCCTTCAAGGTTTGAGAACAATGTGCCCGAAGTTCTGGCAATTTTTGCAGAGTCTGCGGTTAAGCAGGAAATAAACTCTAAATATTTTACATTGTTACGAGCTCTTAAAAAAATAGATAATAATTTAAGTAGTCATATATAGTTATTAATCTTTATAGTATTCTTTCAGAATTTTAAGTTAACCACGATTTCCCAGCACTGCCTTCCTGGCATCTGGGGCCTGATATCTTCACAGATGCTGGCTTACATTTTTGTGGCGGTTTCTTGGGCTGACAAATTCTCAAGGCAGTTGTAAAATTATGCTAATTTCCCCAGCAGCAGCAGCAGTCACAGGAGTTTGAATTTTATAACAACAAAATAATAAAAATTTCATGGCTGCATTACGATTCAATTACGTACACCTCCTACCCCGGAAAAAGAAGGAAATTATGCAACATTCTTTTGGACAAGATAAGGTATTTTATTTTTATTTTTTGGCCTCACTCGCTCGGTGAGTAAGTCCTCTTATACTGACACTCTCCATTTTCTTCGAATGTCTTTGGCTTTTAGCGCGTAAGATGCGGAACGTGTCCCTCGGACGTGACAGTGCGGTTGGTCAGTGTAAGACTGGTCAGACTGGAGTGCATCTAAGCCTTAAAGCTGTCAATACGCTGCGGGATTTTGTGGTTTAAAACTTTTGTTTTCTTACTGAAAGCGGCTTAAATTAAAACTCTAGCTTATAATCTTTATTTCTCTATTTCCTGAGTGATCCCCAACATCTCAGTGGCTCCTCATACTTTGGCATTTCGTTGTAATATCGACTGCATAAGCACAAAATACCGAGAGAACACAGCTGCTCGGGGGCCAAAAGCATTTTTGCCGGCTTTTTTCTCCCTTCTTGTTGCCAAGGAAAATTGCTTGTTGCAAGGGCTTTTTGCATTTTCATTAATTTATTGGGAAAACTCATCGCCTGCTGCCGGTTCGTCCTTCCGAGTTTTCGTTCAACACCCAAAGTTCGGCAAGCAATACAATCAGGCGATTGCCCGACGCCAAGGAAATGTGTTTCCTTCTAGCCATTAGCATTAATATTTCAATGCCTTAGGGGAATGTCCTTCGCCCTCAGCCGCCTCATCTCGCCCCCTCTCAGACCTGAAGCCGAGCACAACAATTTTTGAGCTATGTGATGGCGTTTTTGGGTAGCGTAACAAGCTAAATTTCTGTACTTGTCAGCTGCTGCCAGATTTACGTGTTGTTATTGTGCCAGCAGCACCCAGGAGTGGCAAAAAAAAAAATGTACTACAGTCGCACTACAAAAAAATACTTACTTGTTAATATACAAAGATTTTATGGCTTAAAAAAACAAGAATGCATTGGAATCGATTAAAGACATCATTATTTGTTGTTAAAATTAATTCAAATTAAGAAATCCTTTTTAGATCTTGGGTTATTACACCCTCTAAGTGATATATTCTTGAGACAATGCGACTAACAATTAAATAATATATAATTTCCGGTATTTTAAGCGGTTCTACTTAATTCCTAACCAGATTATGTTATTTTAAAGTCCTGAATTTTTAATTTCTGTTATTTTTTTAGCAAGTGTGCCAATGTCACCACCCTTCTCGGCTGCACACATACACTCAACTTCTCGCCTGGACTTGTTTCATAAACAAGTTCTGTTCGGTTTGGCTTTCATTTTTTTCCCCCTTTTGTTGGCCTCTGCCGCTCTTCAGAGCACTTGGGGCTAGGGGGGCTGGGTTATAAATTTACATGCATAGTTATAGTTCTTTCCCCGGCCAGAGGCGGCAGTGGCACAGCTGATGAGAATTGCCAAGCTGCCCGTAAGGCTTCAAATGCAACTTACTCCCGCATAGAGATGAGGTTGTTGTTTTCCTGCCTGCCCCTGAGTATGTACAAAAGTTTCACTGAATTTATTATGAGTGCGCTGTAGCTGCGCTGCTGCATAAATTATTGTTATTAATTTATAAAACTATGTTGCCAGCTCTCAGTACAATTGAAATATGTTCGCAATATGGACTACAGCTTGTCCCGCTGTTTCTGGCATTTTGTGCACTTCCCTATTATATATTTTCCGGGTCTGCTTTAACCTAAGCGCTTTATGACAAGCATTTGTCATTTTGGTCAAAGCGAAAAATGGTTCAGTGGGGTTCATTTCCGTTTCCGTTTTGTGCTGCCTCACTCAATTGACATTCTATCTCCATTAAGGCCAACACGATTCACTTCGTCACGCGGAATAAACATGGCACACACTGCGTATACGTAATGTGTGTGTTGGCCAATTGGCTTGAGCATTCTAAAGCTGAAAGTATAACTTGTTTCTGAGAAACTGAGTACTTTACTGGATTTAATACAGATTAAGCAAGTCTTCTAGGCTACTGCAGACATATCTAAGCACTGCCGTAACTAATATATTTCAATCCACATTATTCAATTTTACTTAGAGCAAACACTTTCATAAAGCCAATTTCAGTCTTCTAAGGGCTATTTTAGGCAAACATAAATATTTAAAGGACGCTGCTCCGGTGTTAAAGGAATTATATAACAATAGCCACGCCTGAGCTCACAGCAAACACGTCGTATACTTAACGTAACCACTTTATCTAGTATGCAGAGTGATCAAGATGCCGCTCACCTCAAGAAGTTTTTCCTGATTAATTGAATGCCAAGCGATAAGCCTTAAGCGCGCTGCAACCAACAATCTGGGCAAAGTGCAACCTCGTAGCGCAGTCGGTGGAGCTCGTAGCTCGTAGCTCGTGTTTACAGATTTTAATCTAAAGTGCGAACTCATTTTCCATTTTACACTCGAGCACACACCGAAGCAGGGATACAAGCAAGCATGTTTGTAAAATGCAGCTAGCCTGACTTGTAAAAGCGATGAGGACATTAAAAGTGTCGCTGCAACGGGCCTGGCTGCAATGCGTGACATTAACTTGGCCCCTGCAATGTTGTCTAGACCTACAGAAAGGCAAGGGCCCTTGCTATTTGCAAATTTGCATAATAATCCTACAGGCAGTGAGAAGATTGGAGTGCTCTGCTGGCTGGCTGGCTTTGCCACCAATCAATTAAAAATTAATTACTTTTCTACAGGCCACAGCCAAAGGCAAAGAGCGATTTTCTCATTTCCGGTTTAAAAATAACCCCTTTTTATTCTTCGATGGAAAAGACTACTTTTTCCATTACAAAATGCCATCAAGCCTTCTTCGTAAAAATCGAACTTTTAATAGAGAAATAATTTCTATGCTTTTATATCAATTTCCTGTCGTTTTCCTTCAAATAAATCAACTGCAGTTGCAGGCGTTGGCAACAGGAAATTAAAAAAGTTAATGAAACAAGAAAAGCCAACATGATATTTACCTGGAATTTAATGCTGCAATTGAAAGCTGAATTAAAAACATTTATTTACCTCTTAAGCAGACTCAAAGCTGGCAAATAATTTTATTTATCAGTTTCACCAGAATTTGTGCTAACCAATTTAAAATCAAAACCCTTTTTCGCTGCTTCATCTTTAAATGCCCCGCAGCAGACATGAACATTAATCTTTAACAGACTGCATTTTTTCTCAACTATTTGCTGCTTTTCATTAGCCCCGCTGCTAGGGGGAAAAAACCTCCGACTACAAACAAATGGGTAACATAATTAACAGCGGAAATAAAAGAGAAATAACAAAAACTGTGGCAAATTAAAAATTGAAGTGTGCCGGCGCAAGGAGCCCCCGAACTGGAGCCGACCGTAAAAAGAGGCGCCCCGAGCTGCACACGGCATTTTGTTGGGCTCCAGCTCGCATATAAAATTCCCTCACAATGTTGCACCAACACACACCAACACACACCAGCACACACTGGGCAAATAATAATTTGCATGTTAAGCTGCGCCGAAAATAAAGTGCAAAAGAATTTGCAGTTCGCATAAAATAGTCATAAACGGAATTCGCTCAGCCTTCTCATGCCGCCGCTGTAAAAAGGAGGAGGCTACAAAGTAGCGCATCGGTAATTTCATTTTCTATTTACATACAAACACACAGCGCCACATATATACATATATATGTATATAAAAATACACAGACACAGTTGCAGGCGAAGGCACACGCATGCACAAATTAAAAATGCATTAAAGCCAAATTGCAGTGCAGCCCATTCGCATATGCGGCAGGAACACTGCTGGTCGGTAATGTAAGGCAATCGAAATAACATTAGGTCACAAGATATCAAATTTAGACATTTTGTTGGATTTTTTTTAGATGCTAATAATAATATGTTAATATTTATAAAAACACAAAAATAAAAATATTTCAAAAACTGAAAATACTTTTAACACACTTTATCAATAATAACTTTATTTTAGAGAATAATACATTTCAAAAGATTAATTTGTAAGGTTTTTTTTTTTTAGATTTCAATCTAAATTTGAAATGATGTAAATGTTATATTTTTATTCACAAACAAAAGCTCAAATAAAAAGATGCAGACTCATAAAGTAAATAATATCAAGAATAGCTCTGGGGAATATTTTGCAATAAACATAAAAGGCTTGAGTAATTTCCAGTATTTTTAAATTAATATTGTTTATATTTTATTTATTTAGTAAATTCGAATTTATTGTTCTTCTTCGTCGTTTGCCTGGCAGATGAATAACATATCACTTTTACAGCTGTCAATCCACATGCCTCCATTATTTATGGTTACGCAGCGCAGACCATCGTGAAGGTAATTAGGTTCTCCAGGCTTCCACTTCAAAAAGGCTGCTGGTTTTCCCGAGGTATAGGACATGAACTGACCCTTCACAGCCAAATCGTTTATGTCAACTCTGTAGCTGGTGTCTTCTTTCAGGTTCTCGGTGATGGCTAAAAATTCACTGCTATCTTGGATGGATGCCAAGTGACCGCCCATCTGAGTACAGGTGTCTATGGCTAATGTCCAATTCCTCTTAATATTTCGTTCAATGTAGAAATGCTTAGAGCCAAACCGTTCGAAATTCCACAGGATCATCCCCTTTTCGATTTTGGAAAGTGTCTTTTGCATGGCTAAGATTTGATTTCCCAGAGCTTCTTGTTGACTTCTCATGTTTTCCAGTCTCTCTTCAAGATCTTGTGGGAGGCGTTTGCCCAGAGTGTCCTGCAGTGCCGTTTGCCCTCCTTCAATCCTGTCTAGTTTAGCCAGTGTTTTGTTGACTGTAATGGTATCCCGGGTATTCCACTGTTGCTGATGAAGGGCAATGTGATCGATCAGTGGCATCAGCGCCGTAAGACAGAATTTTCCGCATTGATCTGGGGGATCCTGCAATACGCAAACCGTAGGCGCAGCTTCATCTGCTCCTGCCTGGGATCCATATAAAGCCTGCACACTAATGGCAAAAAACAATAAAGATGGTGACTTCATCACACTATTATAAGTATATAACCGCCGCCAGCAAATGTTTATAATGCACTGATTCCGGAAAAAAATCGCTGGTGAACAACGACGAGCTCTGAGTTCTTGAGTTGATAAGCTCGATTCGTTTCATAATAAATTGTTGTACTTATATTTATACTCTATTCAGTAAATGGCACTAAAAAAGTATTTAGCTTACATAAGCTTACATTCACGTAATAATAGAATATATAAAAAGGTATGTGGATTAATTATACCAGATCTTCATTTAATAAAAAATGTATATTAGTTTTTAATTTAATCTAGTAGACTTTAATGTTTTATAAGATAAATCCACAAACGTAGGCTGGGTTTTTGTTAGAGTATTTCTGAAGCTATCGCGCATTTCTTGTTCTTTTTCTTGTTCTTTGATAAAAGGGCTTATTTATCACGGATATTACTCATAACAAAGTTTTGCTCTCAATAATTTTGCTCATGGCTTTCGTTCCTAAGGCTGCTGTATGCTGTATTATGTGTTATTGACCCGCAACTTTAATTATCAAGTTAATACAAATAAACTAACTGATATATTATTACCATCTCTAAAAAAATAAAAAAAATAATTAAAACACCCTAGACTTTAATGAATAAGTTGCCGCCAAATGCAACCGACTTTTAATTCTGTAACGTACTGTTTTCCGGCTTGCCAGCGAGATGTCATTAAGCTGCCAGCCCCAAAAAGTTTTTACAACTGTCTTGATATACGTGAATATAAGGACAAGTAAATGTACACAGTCTAGGCTCTGTATCTTAAGAGTGGAGTGACAGCCATTAACCAAAGCATAATCTGAGGCTTCAGGGCCTAAGACTTAAGATGAGCAAGCATTTTGGTCATTAATATTAATTTAAGAGTTTTATGGATTTTACCCACTTATTAAGATACAAATGAATGATTTTTATTTATTATTTAGTTACAGTTTGAATTTTACAAAACCGAGTTGGACAGGTCTCACGGCAGCAGCAGTTAATACCACACTTGGTATTCTGAGCCTCGCAAGTGGCCCGGTTCCAGTTGAAAGATATTAAACCTGAGAAAATAAAGCTTCGGATAAATACAAAAAACAGATGCTTAATATATTTAATATACTCACGTGCTAAGCCCTTCTTAAGCCTGTCTTCATTTTTGCATCGCAGAGTGCAGCCGGACATCTTCTTAAAGCTGAAGGCCACGTTGCCGTCGCAGTGGGTGTCCAGTAGACAGATCCCTTTTACGGTGCTACTGCAAGGTCCCGGTTTACCATCTAATGCGGTGAAGGTGCAATGGGGTCCGCAGCAATCGTTGTCTCTGGGCGGCAGCTTCGGCTCCTTGATGCCTGTATCGACGCAGCCATTTAAGCCTGTGAAGGGTACGCAGGATCTCACAGAAACTGGTGGCAGGCAAGCCGAACTTGAGACCCATAGGCAGGCGAGGAGTTGGGATATCAGCAGAGTCCGTACGGCGTCCATGTTGCTTGCAGAGCACTCAGATGATCCCAGCCAAATGGCCTGCTTTTATACTCTGCCCTTGTCCCCTATATCCCGTGTGTGTACACAACTGTTGAAAAGAACTGTTTCAATAAAAACTAAAAATAACCCACTTGTAAGGTGCAGAAGACTATAAAAGGGCTCGGTCCCCGAACACTCCATCTGAGAAGTGTCCGACATGGCTGCCAAGATCCTGCTGACTCTGCTGCTCCTTGCCGTTGCCTTCGAGTTGGGCTCCCAGTGCCAAAGTGGGAGCAGCGACCTCTGTCCAGTCGTCACGAACACGAGTCCTTGTTGCGTGGGCAAGAATATCAGTCACCAGTGCGTCTGCGATTTCACCTGCTCGGAATGGGACAAGCCCTGCAACTGGGTGCTCACCTGCCCGGAGGAGATTGAAAACATCAACAATTTTCGTCGGGCAAAGAACAAGCTAAGTGAGTAACCAAGCTTTATTTCAAAATAAGACTCGCATTGACCGTAAATACATATATTTTCTTAAAGTTGTTTTCAGACTACCCAATCGCAGCCATCAGGAGTGTCTGGAGATCAATATTAATACGCATAAGCATCCAAACTGTTGCAACAAGTTCTGTGCTGCGAAAGTTACAGATGTATGTTTTTAATTCAGAAACTCGAAATAAATACTTAAATAATGATAATAGTTTAAATGTTTGAATATTAAGTGGGACATATAGAGGGGAAATGTCACCAGAAGTAAAGAAGTTTTTCTGAGTGTTATTTGATGGCTTTGATATACATTTTTATTTACAATATCTCTTGGCTCCAACTCAGCTTTGTATTATTTAGTTCAAATATTACTTTATTAGCTTATTTTAACATTTTCTTTTTACATTTTTAAATTCTTTTTAAATTAGCTACAGTACATGCCACAAAAAATTATTATGGGTATTGTTTTTTATACATAGTTATTATTTTTTTTGCTAGGGTGTAGTAGAGTGAAGTTTATTACATTTTTTAGTCCGTTGTCATTTGTTTTTAACCCTCCGTTGTATACCTTTTCAAAAACCTTTGGTTGTACACCCGGGTCTGGCCAGACCCTATA
This sequence comes from Drosophila auraria, assembly GCA_008042615.1. Classification (NCBI taxonomy): domain Eukaryota; kingdom Metazoa; phylum Arthropoda; class Insecta; order Diptera; family Drosophilidae; genus Drosophila; species Drosophila auraria. Next base: position 22,046 of record VNJW01009080.1, read on the forward strand.
CTTTCCTATACTTTTTAACCCTCCGTTGTACACCCGGGTCTGGCCAGACCTTTTTGTCTTTGAACGTAAATTTAATACATTTTTATTATAAGTAGCGACTTGGCCGTCCAGGTAGCTTCCTAAAATTTAATTCTCTATCGATTTATGCATATGAGGATTTAAAAAGGATCCTAGAACAGGACGAAAAAAAGGATTTAAAAAGTTACACCTTCGGTTGTACACCCGGGTCTGGCCAGACCCGGGAGGGTTAAATCGTCTTCATTTTTTTAAATCCTTTTTTTCGTCCTGTTCTAGGATCCTTTTTAAATCCTCATATGCATAAATCGATAGAGAATTAAATTTTAGGAAGCTACCTGGACGGCCAAGTCGCTACCTATAATAAAAATGTGTTAAATTTACGTTCAAAGACAAAAAAGGTCTGGCCAGACCCGGGTGTACAACGGAGGGTTAATAAAGCAAAGTTATAATACATTAGAGGCATCAGTATAAAGAAATATTTTAAATATGTTTACATTTAAGAACGACAAAGTTGCTTAACCTTCATGCCTAAAGCCTTTTTAAAGTCTTAAAGAGTTATAGTTGAAATGCTATTTACATTTTTAAGCAAAAGCAAAAAAATAAAACCTGATGTTACTTTCAACATTATACTTTTCCTTGACCCTCATTAATTTATTCGATTGACTTTTGCATTATGGAATTTATTCATTTGCCATTTAAAGCTGCAATTGTTTACTTAAGTTTAAAATTATCCAACATTTTAGGCTTTCTTTGCACAGATGTTATTGATAAAATCCTGTTGGGAGAAAAATATCTTTTGCTTGGCCTTCCAAAGTATGACGAACTTTAATCAGCTAAAATGGGTTTACCTTTTTATTTATTTTTATAGAATTTAAAAAACAATCCAACGTATTGAGGCAATTAATGCCAAATAAATTAAAAAACAAATTATTTATTTTTTTTTTTTATTATGGTCCGATATTATTCATACTAAATAAAATTGTTTTATACTCAATATAAAATTAAAATGCTTGTAAAATCTTCTAGTTTCCCCGTATCAGCTTTTTTCCCTTATTTCTGTCATCTTTGAGTTAGCTCTCGGGTGCCTTGATATAGTTATTCTTGATTATTCATTCGCATTTCCATATTCCGTATTCCGTACTCCGCATCTTTCGTCAATAACTCATGGGTGTCAAACAGGCAGGCAAACACAAATTAATTTCTCCTGTCAACGGCTAGACAAAGCCTTCCTTCCGATGACTAGGGAATTCTAGGCCCATGAATTAGCCTAGCCCCCTATGTCCTTGACAATGGTAGGATACGGGGAAAATTATCAGCTCATTTGTCAGTCGGCGCCGAGAGGTGGAAAATAAATTACGCGACACCAGGCCTTGTAAGTTGACAATTCTGTTTGGTTGAAGTGTGTTGTGTGTGTGTGTGTGTCCTGTGTGTATGAGTGCCGCCAAAGTTGACAGCTGGGCGGTGGGCGGTAAATTGCCTACATCCACCCAGAGTCACGCACTCCGGCAGCAAGACGTGTTCTGTCTATCTGTCTGTCGGTGGGGTTTGAGCGCCTGTTTGTTTGTTTATTTGTTTATTCCGCGCGGCTTTTGTTTGACACAAGCCATTTGTCAACTCATTATTAGCCTTCGCCTCGGTCCGCAGCAAGTGGCGCTAATTGAAAACGTGTTTCAATGCCAATCCCCTTGAAGTTTGGCGCCGCTTTTTTGTTAATTCATCCGCATTTCGCGTCTTTTTGGCTGTCACATCGCTGACCGATGGCAGAGTGCAGGTCTGCATTGCCACGCCCAGTGGCAGTGGCACTAATTAAACCGCATTGCGCTCCTGTCAGCAGGCAGCGCCGAATCCTTTTATCCGGATAATTTAAAAAAAAATACAAAAAACAGACAAGATAGTGAGGAAAGTATTTCGCAATGTGACATGGCATAAATGCTCTGTAAGTGAATTTTACTTTGAATAATAATTAGGTTACAAATATGAATAAATTAAGTTAATATGAAAAAGGTTGAGTTATCTGTGATATTAGTTTTTATTTTATTTGACATCAGATAATAATTATAATTTGTACATATTATTTAATTTGAACTGTAAGCTCAAATTGATACAAAAATCATAAATATACAAGGGCTTTTATAATTATTTTGTATAATTTTGTATTATTATTGAATCCTACTCCCAGAAAAGTAATAAAAAGACTTATATAATTCCTAGGAATACTTAAAATAAAATCAAAATCTCACCTATACATTATGTAAGAGTATTAAAAAAATAAACAAACAGTTAAGTGACTTTTAATGAGTTTTATAAAATGGCTTTCTTACATTTTTTTTTCCTCCAATCCAGCTTGTCAGGTGGATTTTGGTTATTGCGGATGTGGTTTTTTTTTCTCTCTTAATATCCCCGAGAGAGTAATGCAATGGAGCAGTGCAATCCCATTTAAAATGCATACCATAACCGGCTGACCCCGGGCGAGGAAGGCAAAGTTCAGGGGCCACTAAGCCGGGCCTTGAGCTACGTGCTGTTGTTGAGCTCGGTCGTAAAATCTGTGCACACATAAAACTTAAGCAAACACAGCTTGAGCTCCTTTATTTTCGTGTATGTGGCCCCGTTTCTTTTTTGGTTATAAAACTTCCAGTCGAAATAAAAGGGTCAACATTGTGATTTTATGTGGGATGGCATCAGCAGCAGCAGCCAGTAGCAGCAGCAGCAGGAGCACTTCCGTTTCCGCTCATGGCCAACCGAACTACAACTTACTTAGCGCACACACAAAGTGAAGAGTAACATGATATGTTGACATGTGTGTGCGTAATTCAATAGGAACTCGAGTGTTTGAAGTGCTCTGGTGCGTAAAGATGTTGGGTCCAAACACACCGCATACACACACACACACACACACCGAGGCCCACTTCCGCCACTCCGTCGACCATCTTTCAACTTCGCTCTTAGTGTCAGTCATGGTGGATTAAGCAATTGAAATTGGATTAGACGCGACATCCCTCTAGCCTTCAATTTGCATGTGCTGGTAATCCCGCTATCTGCGCCAACCAACCAACTGACATGTCACTTCAAAGGATTATGCACCACCAACGCCCAACGCCCTTGCCGCTTGAGTCGTCCTCCTCCTGCAACTGCAGCTTGCGATTGCTTAAGGTAAATGGCAAACGCCCTTGCAGCTTGGCAAATAAATTAATGCTACCTCTTAAGTTCGAATTCAATAAATTATGGCATTCGTGCGAAAGTAAAGTACACAGAGAAATCACTTCATATCTTGACTTAGGGTTAAAGCAAATCATTAACTTGTAGGATATTTGAGAAAGGAATAGCACAGTTAATTTGAATATGTCTGAAATTGTAGTGGATTTTGTAAATATAATAGAAACTCATATTTTTGCAAACAATTAAAATTACTTAAATATTTTGTATGTTTTCCCCTAAAGACGAGCTCCGGATGAGATGGAAATATTTTGGGAAATTCATTAAGATCTCGAGCCATCTAAAACCATTTTTTGATTTAAATAATTAATTTTTATTATCGTATCTTTTTCCCTGTGCCAACTTTCTCAGTGCAACTACAGCAACGCTCATCGATTTGTCTTCGTATGGGTAACAAGTGCGAGCAGCATAAATTCCATTCAAGATGTTGCCACAGCGACCGCAGAAATAAAAGTAATGGAAGTAAGTAAAAGTTGGGCGCTGTGATTTCGGCAAAAGGTAGCTGAGGTAGCTCGAAAACACAGCCAAGTATCGTGAAAGCATTTAAAAAGTTCCCCAAAAGCGAAAACATTTAACTTTTTGACCAGAACTGCAGTGAAAAGTTGCCAAAACTAAATTGTTCAAGGAGTTCAGGCCACCACTTATCGGTAGCCGCAGGAGGGCAAACATTTGGTAAGACAATAGATTGGTAATTGAAGTAACTGATCGGGCCTGATGTGAGCCCTTTGACGGTATTTTTAGATGACAAAAATTAAGTTAAGCTTATAATAAATTTAATAAAATATATAATTAGATACAGCTAAAAATGGTAGAAGGAAATAAATACATATATGTTACGAAATTTACAATAATTGAACTTTAACTGAATTAAATAATATAAGAAATGTAATCATTATTTTTATTAAATTATATTCGATTAAATATAAACCACAATCTAAAATAATACGTTTTAAATCCAAGGGTACACAAACGTCACCTTGCCCAAGACACCTTTCTATCTCTTAATAAATAAAGTATTTATTTATAAAACATATTTTTAAAACATCTTGAATAATAACCCTAAGCCCACAAGCACCTATTTCGCACACATATTCGTCACCACAACTTTGCCTACGTTTAGTCCGTGGCAAGTTTGGAGCTCTTTCCATGCAGTCTGCTAATTGTCGTAGAGACAAAAAGCTTACGGCTAACTTACACTTGAAACACACAGAATTTCATTAATTTAAGAGTCGACCGAGCGACTGCACTTAATCCACACGAGAGCGAAGTGAGAGGAGAGAGGAGAGTGGGCGGGACTAGACCCGAAGGCCGGGCATATTTTATAAATGAATTAAAATTCTCTGCAAACATTTAAACTTGCCAAGCCGGCAGAAAAAGTCGGAACGAAGCGAAGCTAAAATTTGGTAGAAATATAAAATTTAAGCCACTACTTAAAACTTTTGCCTTTGCATAGAAAGTTGGCCCGGCATCAAATTCGCAGTGACCTCAGAAATGTTTGGCCCTGGACTGAGGTGTGTTTGTGTGTGGGGGAGCCTTAAATAAAAGTTGGAGAACTCAATGAAAATATTTAATTGATTTCGCTAATTCGTAGTGTGAACTTTTCCAGAGATTATTTTCGCATTTAAATTGGGATTTTCCAAAGCCCTAAGCTACGTCTCCGAAAATTTGCCAGACTTCTAGCCCACGCTAATAAGCATATTTCACACAGAAAAGGGAGACAAACAAGGGCCACAACAAAAAAATAAAGACCATTGCTAGACATTTGACAAGGCAGCTGAGTAAACAAAGATATCAGTTACCAAGGGACGTTCTGGGAACTGAGATAAACTAGGGGGTCATTTACCAGGCCCACACCCGCCCACACACACACGCTTCAAGCAGATGAGTTCTCATTTGTATGGCATACTTTCAGGTGTCGCCCAGCATATGAGCCCCGGGTAATTAAAGCAATGCGATGGCGAACTCCTGTTAACATGACAGGCGATTTGTAACACCGCCATAGGACGTGCGCTGACAAGGAGTTGTAAGCTGCGAAAAGGTCCAACCACAAACAAGAGGCACTCGCGGAGGCTTTAATTATATTTCAACTAAATACTTAATTGGAGAGGAAATCAAACAGAAGTATTTATTCTTACAAGAAACTAGTTAAAGTAATAGTAATTCCCTTTTAATTTTTAATAAACGCTGATTAACTTATGCGTTTTTACACAGAATGTGGAAGTTATGTTAGTTCCACAGACAGGTTGTGTCAGCCTTTTGTTGAGACTTCCAACATGTTTAACAGGACCAAGTTGAGTCGAGAGTCCTGCTAAAAATTTCCCTCTGTTAGCAGACATTTCAGCCAGTCGAACAAAATGTGAAAGTTATGTTAGTTCCACAGACAGGTTGTGTCAGACTTCCAACATGTTTGAGAGGACCAAGTTGAGTCGAGAGTCCTGCTAAAAATTTCCGTCTGTTAGCAGACATTTCAGCCAGTCGAACAGAATGTGAAAGTTATGTTAGTTCCACAGACAGGCTGTGCCAGCCTTCTGTTGAGACTTCCAACATGTTTGACAGGACCAAGTTGAGTCGAGAGTCCTGCTAAAAATTTCCCGCTATTAGCTGACATTTCAGTCTGTCGAACCTCCCACATAGCTGCCGAATTGGTCCAGTTCTTCAGTTCGTCGTGGATGCTGTAAGTGTGCGGTTCAGGGAGCGGATATAACAGAGCAAATCGGTGCGGTGAACAAGTTTGATACTTAAAAAAAAAACCAAAAATAAATTGAAGATCAGCAAAAATTTTAAAATAAAAAAGGAAAAATAATTAGTTTTCATACAAAATAGTGCGAGTTTTATATGCAAAGTGAGAGCTAAAGATCAATTAAAAATAAAGCCACAAAACCTAATCAGTTCCCTCCATTTGCCCAAATGGAACTCGATTCCCGCATCAACTGAGGAATTAAGGAGACTGCATGGAAACACCACACCCAAAGCCTCGATTTCCATTCAAGGCTATTCGTATTTATTGAAGCCATCGAAAATCGAGAAAAATATCGAGCACAGCTGTCAGCGCCCCTACGATTTCTTAACAAAAAATCAATAAATATGAATTTAAATTGCCGAAAGTGTTCGTCGGGCGGCGGGCGAATATAAGTAATATCGCATATGGTTCCAGGCGACTGGCTGCTGCTCCAGTAAGTATGCAACGTTCGATTAACTTGTAATTCCAGCGCCTCTCACACACTCGTAAATGGAAAAGCATTTCGTTCGCTTAAAATTCATGCGATAAAAAATCGAAAATTGGCAGTTGGCAAACGCAGCACTACCCTTCGAAAAATCATGCATAATTTATGCGTTCCCGTAACCGTTACTCCCGGGTAATGACGATAATGTCGGGAGGCTCATTGGCTACGATTGTCCCAAGCTATATCCCCCGCAGTTTGTTTACTGTTTTCGGCTCTGTTTCCGGGCTTTATTAACCCGTTTGCAGTGGCCATTGCAGTTGGCTTAAACGCGTTCATTTCCGTGCTCGGACACCGGCTGCCATTTACTTATGCCTGTTAAACAATAATGCATTTTCGATTAATGCAACGAACGGAACTCGATTGTGGAGCAAGGCTTGGCCTGCATGTGCAGCTCTGCAGTAATGGGGAATCATTAATTGATGAAACACAGCTGAGCGGATATATCCTGTAATTAAGTTTCGATCGACAAGCCACCCAGGACCCAAAAGGGTTTTAAAATTTTCAGTGGTGATAATTATTTCGTTTTAATCGGTATAGTTTTCCCAGCAGAAAGTAAAAAATAACTTCTGGTGCAAAAAAAAATTGTTGAACAAGTATTTAACAATTAAAAAAAAGTTAAACAAACCGATCAATATTTCAATAACATTTCAAGCTTTACAAATACAATTTTTGATTGACAAAACTTTTTAATTTTAATTCAGTTTTTTTTTTTTTTTTTTTTTTTTTAAGTTAAGTGAATGTCTTAACTAAATATTTCAAAAGGTAAAATGGCAAATAATTTGCTTCTAATTTAATCAACTAATTATGGGACACATTCTTTGAAAGTCAGGCTTTTAATATAATAAATCTTAGTTGTTTCGTGTGTAAGTCACAAACTTTGAATTAAATATTAATGATCTCTAACCCTTTATTGCCACCATTATTTTTCGTAAATAAATTACATTTCAATCTCCACACGACAAGGTCTCTAAGTCTCATTCTTTCCCATGCCATTACGATATAAATCCCTACATTTTTTTAACCCCAGTAAATGCCACCTATAGAACCGATCTTTTCCCAGCTGCATTTGCATAAACACAACACAGAGAAAAAGCCAGCGAAAACCCCCATCGTCAATTTGTCAATTGTCTTGGCAGTGCAGTTGCCAACATTTTGCCGAAAAAGATTGATGATGATGCCCAAATACTTTGCGACTTTGAGCCGATTTTCTTGATATTTTTTATTCCTGCTGCCATAAAAATGTGAAGAACAGATAATAATCAAAAGAGGAAAAAAGTAAGGAAAATTTGCATGGCTTAGGTTTATTGCGGTTGCCTGGTCGATGCGGTGATTGTAATAAATTGTCTGATAAAACAATTCAAAAGTCATTAAATAGGTTTCCTTGTCGTCGGCATTGCATTAATTTTGGGCTTGCCTTTAATGGCAACGGAGCCGAGATCTGGGATCTGGCATCTCTCACAATTTAGAGCTGACCCAAATGCATTTTTTATGGTCCAACATCGAAAGTCAAAGTAATTTAATTTCGGTTTCTCTCTCTTGCGCCACTTTTATGACACACAGAGCCATGCCGTTGACAGTTTTCCTGTCGCTTTTTTATTTCATTTTTGCCCGTTAGATGTTTTTTTTTTTACTTTTAAGCTGTTCCTAGTGAGAATCGCCGGCCAGGCAGAAAAGTTGACAGTCGAGCTAAAAAATGTGGCCAAGCGCCCGGGGCGGGGGAGTAGGAGTAGGGAAAAACCAAGTGAAAAGTGCTTTTTTAACTTTGCCTTCGTTAAAACCTTACAAATGGCGCTAAGTTAACAAGCCCAAAGACAATGTCAATGTAATTTGAAAGGAACTTTTATTAGCGCACGTTTCCGCGCTTCTGTCCGCAGACAAAAGCGTGAAAAATGCTAATTAAATCTAATGTAAATAATGATTGCTCTGCGCGAGGAAAATGGTGGAAAAGTTCCATTTAATTTAAACACTTTGACGCTGTAAAGAGCTGAACTGATAAAAGTGATTTAGTGGAGGGAAAACAAGAGAAATGTAAGCATGGATTAAATTATATGAATAAAATGTAACTAAGCAAACTAATAATTTGTTCAAGTTGTTAATTGATAGACTCCGAATTACATTTGTTTTGTTTATTTAACACAAATAACTAAAATGTTCGTTTGCTCGGCACAAAAATAAATAAATTTGATAAACAAATAATCCGCTTTTATTCGTCAAGTGGCAAATAATCAAATGTGAGTAAATGTATTTAATCCATTGATTCGATAATCCTATTAAAATCACTCGTTACACACTTTAATATACACAGCCTCCCACATTCTGTTATAAAAACCATCAGTGCAAATCAAATGTTTTGCGTAAATAGATAAATGGCCATTGCGGCATTAAATGTAAAAAATTCGCTTTTCGCGCATTCCCATAAAGTGATAAATATAAAAAAAAAGCAATGCCTATTTTTTCGTCAGCAGCCAGTAAAAAGCACTGACCAATAAATAAAAAGTTTCAGGAATAAAACTACAACATAATTGATTTTAAATCCCATGGGAAACAAAAAAAAATGTGCTGAAAGCAAAACTGCAAAACACAAAGAAAGCTAGGTGAAAGTAAACAAACGGAAAGCCGATCAAATCAAACTTTAATGGAAATGGAAGAAAAATATAATCAATTCAAAGTACGGAAATTAAATTAAACATTTATCATCATTCTGCAGTTTGATAAACATATAAAAATACATAGTCAACTTACAAATTATATTCTGTGCACAATTATCTTTATGTGATTTTTTCTTCCCTCAAATATAAAATACAGAATCTATTTAGTTATATTTATACTAAATCTAAATATATCCAAAGTCTTGTTGGCCTTGTAAATATTTATAAAGTATACATATAGTATATATAGTTACTTGCCATGAATAATTTTTCGAAAATTCTGAATAGAAGGAAATTCTATAAACTCGATTTCACAGCACTTTGTGGTGGCTCTGCTAGCTCCTAGCTAAGCATGCTTAACCAAAATTTGTTGCCGGCTTGTTGTTAGCTGATTGTGGTTGTTTGTTTGCCCAGCGAGCTTGTTGCCACCGCTTGTTGACAACGGCGACAACGACAACGACATCAGTTTATTTTTATCAGTTTTATGCTAATAGATTCGAGGACACTTGCAGCAGCAGCTGCTCCTTGGAGTAGGGAGAAGACAAGGACCCGGACCCACGACCAAAACCGACACTTATTTGGACTGAAGCCAAAGTTGAGATTGGCGTAAATATATGCAAACCATACCAGATTTAAGCATTCGCATTCAAGTTGCAAATATTCCAAATTACTGGCGATACTATTTCTTGGTCATTCTGAAATTCCTTCAACTGCAAATTCTTGGCTTGGCTAAAATTAAACAGAGATTAAAATGACTTGAAATGCACTTAAGCCGCAGCCAGAAAACAGCATGCTGTCACCAGCAGCCGCATTCTCCTCTAATTACATTATTAATTATTTAGCCACCAAGGATCGAGGGCCAAGGGACAAGAAGGAGCAGCAGCTATTAAGAATTTTTGTGGTCATGCCAAAGCGTCAACGTTAGCAAATTATGGTTAAATTCTGTGAATATCACCCTTTGCTACATGATACATTGCGGTTCTCCCGGGGCGGGGCGGGGAGAAGCATGAAAATTCCAGAGAAATTCTACTTCACTTAATATTCATTCCGGAGCAGCGAGAGAGTATCGAGATATTTACAATCAATATACGAGGACTTCTTGGAATAACTTTATCGTGCCCAATATAATTGATTGATTTTCTTTCTTGCGCACATCCTTCGCTTTATTTTTGTGCTCTTGAGCGGAAAAGTGTAGACAAGGGCATCGGTAATGGGCATTGAAACGAAATAAAATGTGTCAGCCATATTGATATTTTTTCGTTATTCTCTCTCAATCTGCTGTTGCCGGGATACTTGGCACAAAAAGCAAGAAAGGAATCGAACGAATCTGGGGGCTGTCAATATTAAAATTGAAAATATTTCATTTGCAAACCTTATGCATAGATCTGGGCCTGCACTCCGGCGACATGATTGGAATTATAATAAGATGCTGTCCAATGAAGCAACTACAAAAAATCATACAAAAAATGGCAAAGATTTATTCCATTCCATTCTTTTTTTTGTCTATTGGACATGGGGGCGTGGCCGGCATAACTTGTAGTTAAGTGTGTACAAGTTTGGGCTGCCGCACACTCGTATATCATAAGTTTTGTGTGTGTGCTCCGCCTTTGTTACGCTCACTTGAGCATGGTAATGTGTATTCTGCTGCCCCGAAATGTATGTAAATGTATTGCCGGCTACACATCCTCATCCGCATTTAAATGTCCCATGTCCCTCTGCCAGTCCTCCTTCTGTAAGAGCCTTTTCTTTTTGGCACATTCATCTTTGCACATTTTCTGTACAATTCTTATTTCACAACTGTTGACTGGATTATGCAGATATCAGAAATATTCGTCCTTACATTGAAAATAAGAACAGAACAACAAGCAAGTGCAACATCTGTTTGCTAGAAAAGCTGTGTAATATTATCCCAAAAGTAGCCACTAAAAAGTATTTCTTTATGGAATTATCCCCTGATCCCCTTTCGCTGTGCTAAGCTGCAAAATTGACTGATTCAACGTTGAACTGTAATCGAATTATTTATGGACTCGCAACTGATATATATTTTATTTGAAACACTAAGTCTGTAAGCCCTTTTTTTTGTTTGGCAAAATTGAAATGCAGATTGTACGCAAAAATGATGTATTATGCATGGCTTGTGTAATGAACAAATCACACTGAACACAAGTACAAATGGTTTTCGGCCCATAGCAACACATATATGGTTGCTCTAATTGGCAATTTGGAAGTGGCGCAATATTTTGGGAATAAATCTGAATTGGATAGAAAAATAGAGACCGTTGAACAGGAAGAGTCAAAGGTTTTATGTGTGGCCTGGCATTGACACATATTTTCGGATCTGTACAAGTTCTGCGAGCAACTGACAAAAGGCAGCATATTAACTTAAAATCAGATTTCCTTCTGCTCATTTCCATATTGAGTTGGTCAGGTGCAAGGCAACACTTCCCGTGTGTGGCATTCCCTTTTGCCATCACGCACAGCTCCTTCCGATTCATGCGTCTGCATATTTAATAATAAGTGTAGATTTCATCCATACATGCTCTCCGTTTTGGCATCGTTATCTTTTGTGCGTGGTTAATCTCCATTAAGGCCAACTGCTGCTGTTTCCTTATATCCGTCTTCGAAAGAAGCTATCGCGAACGTGTTGCGTAATGCGGAAACGAGTTTTCCAGGTGGATTTTCGTGAATATAATACAAATTTTTAATTCCTGTTTCTCTCAGAAGGTCTCTTGATGGTTTTTTCATATTTTTAAATATATTTGTAGAGTATTCTCATATCCAACTCATATATATTAATAAAACTTAAACTAAAATACTATAAAAGCCTGCTCATTCGAAGTAAAAGCTCAATCAAAATCGGACTACTTAAAGCCCCAGATTTAACCCTCGGTTCAACTATATAAACAAGCAATTCCCTTTCCCACTTGTCCACCCCCCCACATAAATGTTTATTCATTGCTAACCTTGAACCCATCCTCACATACATCAGTTTTGTGATTCTTTATGCTTTGGCCCTTAACGCATCTGCAGTGATTTAATGACTGCCATCGACCCGAGTGATGGGCACCGCCTCTCCCGCTCTTCCTGGTTACGCCCTTATTGATGATGCGCACATGTCTATGGGCTGATGAGTCGCAAGTGGCCCCAAAGGGATAATAACCCTAACCATAACCTAACTCACGCACACGCGGAATGGCGGACACGCTGTGATTTAAGCTCCCTGCCTGCCCGGGCCACGCGGCGTATGAGTAATGGGCTGCGATTGACCGCAACGTTGACTTGTTGACGCCGCGTAAGCCAGTGAGCCATAAAACGTCGCAGTTTTTCACAGATTTGATTTTTGATTTGCTCTTTCTCTCAGTCCTGTGGGAAAAGCCGACTGCATAAAGTGTAGAAATTGGAATCGGCGGAGGGAGTGGAAAACGAAATGAATTTGAAACTGATCCGGCTTTCAGGGACTGGCCAGTGACCAGAAGTTCTTCGGTCATTGCTACTTGTACACCAGAAGAAAAATATTTAGAGTTAGGATTTGGATTTAAATTAAATATAAAATATAAAGAAGAATGATAAGAGAAAAAGAAAAGGATTTAAAAGTCGTATCTTCAATGTGTAACATTTTTATTAAATTTTAAAAGCCCATAATATCTTTCAAATTATTTTTAACAATTTTAAATATTGGAGATATGTATTTATTGATATCTCGGACTTTTTAATCCTAAATTATATTTGTAAAAATACAATATACGCATTTTATTATCTCACAAATAATTCCCAAGTTTTCCTCCTTAAATTCATCTTAAAAATAAATTTTTAAAATACATAAATTCCTTCTATTTACTAGCAAAAGTAAAATACTTCCCATTTTCTCTCCATGCAGGTAACATCTAATCCCCAACGTAATTGACATTTGATTGGACGTGCTCGGCCATGAGGAAGGCTAGCTTGCCACCTGCCCGTTGCGTGCCCATGCATTAAATAGGCAGAGGAACCGCGGAGGAGGTTCTCGCCCCCCCAAAGAAAACCACCCAGTAGACACACACACCCACTCCCCCACACACATGACCGCGTCACGAGCGGCGAAACGAACGTGACACATGGCGATGTACTTTTATGCCAGCAAGATATCAGCCATCGCCTGCGGAACGCGCTGCAAGCAGACCGTGCTGCAAAAGTCGCGCGGGCAACGCGATCGGGACAAATGTCGCCATGGTAGCCACCATCATCATCAGCACCATCAAGAGAGCCAGCACCACCGGCGGCACCATCGACGGCGGTGCCAGCTCAGCAGCGGCAGCAGCTCCGACAGCGAGTCTGCGGACGACTGCTGCCTGGAAATGGGTGAAACGGGAGCAGCATCTGTGGGGGCGACAGCCGGCGAAGTGGTATCCGGTGGCATCTTCTCGCTGAATCCGGGAAATCTCACGGCGGAGACAGCTCTTCTGGGCGGGATCCGCTACCGGCGGCGACATAGCGCCGAGCAGCTGAGTGCTTACGACTTGGAAATGGGGTTTCAGCAAATCGAGGTGAGTGGAAACTTATTCACAAAAATTAAATAAAATAGAATTTTGATTTAATTTATTTCGATACCATTTTAATTTTCATAATTAAAGTAAGAAGATAAACTGAAAACAGAGTTAAAAGTTCCTTTAAAATCTATATTTAAAATAAAAAACACCCTTTTATTTCTTGTGTGCATTCATATTACTAATAAAAATCCCTTAAATATATTTTAAAAGAAAGTAAAGTCTTTGCTAGCTGCTTAGAACCGCGAAATTATTTCGTTGTTTTCCACATTTGTTTACTAAACCCTGCCAACTCTGTAAACTCGATACAGGCAGGCGCCTGCATATCCAATAACTTCCTATATTACATCGATTTTATTTGTTTGGTTTCCCAGCTTAGCACCACAAAATCGAATGGAGCGACCAGCGACGATGTCGTCCAGTACGATGTGCCCAAAAATCCGCATAAGCGCAGCCAATGTGATATTAATTTTGAGGTAAGCACTCCAGTAATTAAGAGCAACTGTTTTTCCACGAAAATGGCTATTTAATAATCATTTCCACCCAGCTAAGTAAATTGGTTTGATTTTAGTTTCCACTCTGGTGTTTGCAATTAAATCACTATTTAAAGGTTTGCATACGGCTTTTGGTTATGTGTTTTTACAGAGTTCGGTTTTGGGCTCCGGTGGCATTATGTACATAAATGGTAGAATAGTTTCTGGGCCATTGGACTCCCTCGTCGAAGCGCTTTTGCCCAAGAATGTCGTTGATTTAGATAAGGTAAGTTTATGCTTTAACTTGAATACTCACAAAGTGATATAAATCAAACATGAAGAAAATGTTGAACAAATACATTTGTGTCCAACATGAATTTCCCGTTGTCTGCCTTTATTAAATATTCAGAATATTTACCATATTGCCGTTTGTATATTAAATGTTGAATTAAACTCTAGTCCAAAACTAAATCAATACAAGTTGAACATATTTCTGCAATTTAAATTAGTTTTTTCATTTAGTTTTGCATTTTATCAAGGAAATAAAATGTGTGTTAAATTCCATTTTGTGTGCAATATTTCAATTGGTAAATAAACCAATAAGAGTAAAGGTGTTTGCCAGCTGAAGGAACACAATATACAATTCCATAGATATTTAGGATTTTCAATCATTTGACTTTTGTGTTATGGGTTTTTTCCAGTTAAATGATATAAACATTAACTATATTTAAGATCAGAAAAGGGCAAAATATCGTTCAATTGTTTAAGATTTAACTTATTCAAGTTTGTTTTTCCACTTAGACTAAGGCTGGCCACCCTTTAATCGTATTTATATGCGAATCCCCTATTGCATATGCCAAATGGAATACAAATCAGGTCTTACTTAGTCCGCAGGACACTTAAAGACTTGAACACTTGCCAACTTGAGGTTGCTGGCACGAGCCAAAAACCACAAACCAAAAGGCAGCCGACAACCGTCAGAGTCCGTCCTTTGGCCAACACCGAGAAGGACCCAAGCCCAAGGGGCAAACAAAACAAGAGGGACCAAAAGCCAGGGGACAAGGACAATCTGGTGTGTGTGTGTGAGAGGCCACAGGCAGCAAGTGCAAAAATAATTAATTCGTTGCAAACAAATCCAGAGATTAGCGCTAATTTGATAGAGCTGATGTGCGATGCCCTCGGCCAAGGAAAAGCTGGGAAAGCCCAACACAAACAACAGCAAAAACCTAAGCTAATTGCTGGCCTCTTTTAGCTAGGAGAGCTATAACACTGGGGGGAAATTTGTTAAATAAATAAGCAAATAAATAATATTTCTTATTTCATTTGGTGCAGAAAAGAATTAGGTTAAAATATTTTGAAATTCTGATAATAATATTAAGAATAATAATAATTAAATAAAAACAAATTGAGCTTGAGGATAGTAAAAATATCTTAAGGCTGGCATTTGAATGGCCTCTACCATTCTTTATTATTGTTTAATAAATAATATTATTACACCTTCTAGAGAATTACCCAAATTTATTGTCATGATATAAAGTACTTAAATATTAATATTTCCATATAATTATTTTCCCAGTGTCTTGGACTGACATCTGCCAGGCATAACATCAACAGTTTTATTACGCTGTCGGAATAGCATTTGAGATTCTGGCTTTAATCTAGTCTTATATTTGTTTATTTCACGATTGCAGGAATTTGTATTCTCGTTTTTATTATCGTCACGCTTATTCCTGCGGCCCCACGAACTGCTGGGCAAACTATTGCATTCGGTACCTGATGGCGGTTGCTTGGAATCCTTGGTCGCCCTGCTGGCCGAGTGGACAATGAAGTTCCCCTACGACTATCGGGATGAGCGGATGATGAGCCATGTCAAACATATCGTTGCCAGGTGAGAAGAAAATTTCGGGAAATTCCATTCCCATTACCCTTTCCTTCGTTCCCCTTTCGACTTAACGTAAATTGCACCCAATCAACTCTCCAACTCTTCATCGCTCTCGTCGCAGATGTTCCAATTCGCATTTGGAAGCCGTTGTCTCCCAAACACTGAGTGCCTTACTAAAACGTTTGACTGATTTAGAGAGACATGAGGCGGACCTACGAGCCTGCCAGACCAACGACAAGGTGAGTGAGTCGCTGGAGCACCTGGATCAGTGTTGCCCACCTGAGTTATCTAAGAGGTACTGGGTAAAGCGTCCCAAAAATCATAGATGCTATTAACAAAGATGAAAACTTGGCTTATTAAACGAAATTGCATTTTCAGTTTCGACATAAATGTTTGTTGCTTTAATTCTCAGGCCCTAATTTAACTTTAAATATTAAAAGCCAAGTATAAACATCTAAAGTCTGGAAATTCCGTATATTATTGTCATATTAAAAATTAAAAGACAATTAGATATATTTTTAGTATTTTATTATAAAGCAAATAAATTTAAATCTTCGTAAGGTAGTTGCATATTTGGACACGTAATATTTAAAAACAAATATGCACTTGATATAAATATTTTTCACTGAACTTAAACATTTTAATTTGTATATACTAATATATTTTATTTAAGATTTTAAAATGTATTAAATGATAATCTTTTTTTTATAATACGAGTTTGAGAAAAATATATGCCTTTTGGCTTCAAAAAGAGTTAAATTTTGGAAAGAAAATGGCTATGCTAGCAACACTGACTGGGATGGATCTAAATCTCTCTAATCTCCGGCTCCGGCTATTGTCTTGTTTTCCTCGTTTTCCTCATTTTCCACTGCCTTTTTTGGGTATTTGGCGTGTAGTCTGTAGTAGAGACTCCACTCAATAGTCCGACGGCCACGCAATACGCACAAATCGTTTGTCGGCTGGAAAAGAAACTGGCCAAGCACATCGGCGGCGAGGAATTCCTTCAATGCAGCAGCATGATTCTGCTCGATAAGCAGGTAAGCACTGGGAAAAAAGCACACACAAAAACTGCCTTACTTAAATTTAACAAAAAATTAACTATTAAGAGTCAATCGTCCATGGTAGTGGGGAAAGTAAAAATAGTAATATTATTTCTCATCTTAGGGTTTTTTTTTGTATAAGAATAAAACAATTATTTAAAAAGGAAACACTAAAAAGCCACACTTAATTTTTTATAACTGTAAGCAAATTGCAGGTACATTTAATTAATTTAGATCCTTCAGCATATCCTGCTGCTCAAATGAGCACCCCAAGAGCAAAATCTCACACTTAACCAACTTAATGAAATTATATTCTTCAAGTTAAATGCTCGCTCAATTACAAATGTTTCCCTCTGCATAAGTCAACATTCGCCATAAGAACAATCTGCAGTTATGCATAAATTACACGGAGCACTCTCTGGCCCAAACAATCGCACACTCGCACACTCGCACACTTGCACACACATAAACAGACGCACACACACTTCCAGGCGCTCTCACAAGGACATGCAATTAAAATGACGACAAGCAGCTTCATTAACAATGCCCCCTTCTTCGTCATCTTGCCTCTGCCAAGCGTCTCATTTCAACAACAGCTCTCTGCCATTTGCTTCTCCTTTTTAATGCAGAAAAAATGGGACCAACCATCCACGTCGGGCGGACCGCCAGGAGCCCAGGATCCGAAGAAGACATGCAACCTGGAAACGTATCTGGATTGGTCGGCACGTCTCCGTCTGTTTGTCTGCAATGAGATACTGCAGGTGAGTGGACGAGCTCATAACCATTTTGGGGGTCAGCAAGCACACTCCACTCCGGTGCACTCGGCGCCATTGCACTCCATTCCAAGTGAGTCCGGGCCAGGTTAAACGGAGCGCACGAGTCCTTAGACCCAGTGGATTGAATTAAAATTCTCATGCATGTTGAATATGCAGGGAGAGCACGTCCACGGCTGCCCTGGCCGCTCCAACAGCAGCGGGGAAAACTATAGAACCTATAAGTCTTAGGGTTTTATGGTCTAAAATATCTAGAAGGCTTTAGAAAATATTTTTAGATTTTTTTATAAGCTGAGAAGTAAAAGCGTAAGTTTTAGACTACTACCTTTTTCCCTTAGAATTAATTTTCTTCCAAGTGGAAAACATATTTTAGGTAGTGCTTATATTATTATTAGTAATTGGTGTATCTTGGTCTGCGTAAATTATTCTCTACTATTTTTCTGACCCCAACTGTTTTGTCGGCCCAGGCAGACCACGCTCACAAGATGGCCTATAATTTATGCCGTTCGTAACTGTCTCATTGACAGTTTGCCAGTTGGCCGTGTAAGCGACTCGTTAAAACTTTGGCCAAGTCACGTGGGTCCAGCCAGGTCCGAGTGCCGTCCAAGAGCCCGTCCTCCCTTCTACTACATCTAACTAACTTCCGTAATCAAATAAATCTTTCATTTTCCCACTGCCTGTAACTTCATTGTCTTCTTCTCCCCATATCCACAGAGCGGCGGCATCGAGGGACGCAGCCGGACTGTGGAACTCTGGAGCGGCGTGGCCCAATATTGCCTGCTTGTGGGGAATTACAATAGTGCCACGGCCATTTTGGAGTCCCTGGAATCGCCGGCGATAGCGAGGCTAAAAGTTACGGTGAGTTTAGCTAACAACTATCAAAAACTATGCCAAATAATGGCAATTAAATTTGCATAAAGCTGTAATTAATTACGACCCTAAACACACGGTTGATATATATGCCATTATAAATCAGGCAGAGCAACTATCTAATTTATTTTGGCTTTATTTATCACAACAAAAACGAACTAATTCAATGACAAAAATTATTACTGCGGAAAAACAGCCAGCGGCGTTTGTATTAAAAAAATTAATGAATATATGGATTTGGGTTTAGCTTTAATTAGAAGAGTTGGAAACACAACAAGAAACCAATAATCAGACGGATTCAATATTAAATAAAAGTAAATTGGAAAATAAAATTCAGCTTGGCTAAATCAGATTTTAGCATATTAATCCTGCGAAAATGTTTTCGAAAGTAAAAGTAAAACTTTATTATGCGCAGTTTCAACTAAAGACACAGCAAATAATGACAGACATAGGAACGTGTCCCTACATAAATTTGGCCAAATAAATGCTTGAAATTAAATAGACAACAATTTTATAGGCAAATTACGTGGCGAGGCAGCGAAATGGGCTTTGTTCATAATTCCCCCAGCAAATTGCGCAGTGAAACTTTAATTGGAGTTGAACAACACAGCGACGAAGGTCCCAAGCATAATAAAGGGCGAGGAAAAGCCACGAAACAGAATGGAATATCATTTGGCGCAGACATCAATTCCAATGACATTTTCGTGTAGAGAGAGCTTAAGCAAACATTTCAAAGAGCGAATTTCCACAAACTCGGAGAGATCTGAAACTTAAACTTAGCTAGAGTTATCGTAAGTAAAAGTACCAGTATAATCATTTGCTCAAAGAATACAACGGAACGAGCAAGGATAATAAAATTGCTCCTTTTGCCACCGAGTATGTGTCTGTGTGGGAGTGCATGCTTATATGTGCAGTGTAATTGCACACTGTAAAAAGTTAGAAAGCAGCGCCTCGAGGCCATTTTCATTCATGCTTAGACAGGAAAAGTCTTATAGCTAAAGGCGACCGATAAAATACCCTAAAAGAAGCATTTACAAAATATTTTAAAGTATTTTTTTAAAGTAATTGATACCTATTATAAGGATACTTGTCTTCAATATAGAACAAAAAAACGTTCATTTCTTAAGTCCAAAATAATTTGTTTATATCAGCAAATGCACATATAATATATTTTTATATTATTTATCATTATTTCCTCAAACTAAACCAATGTAAAAATAATTACAATTATTTTTAATATTAAAGCACATTTATATTTTATTCAACCTATTCAACAATTACAAATACCCCAAAAAACACACTGCTTCCTTCATGCCAAAAAGAGCTTCTTGCTTAAGGAAACTAGGACTATCTCTCTCTTGTTCCCCGCTCCGTTATCCTTTGCTCTTCATTTGTGTGTGAACTCGGGGAAAATCTTTTCCTTTCGCCACGAGGCCGGACCCAATGCCTAGGATATTTGTACGTGTCAGCAGATATTTATGCAGCCTAATGCATTTCGGCGTAAAGAAGCTTAAAAGATTTAGGGCCATGTTCGAATTTGGTCCGTCGGTTTCCAGTTAAATATTGAACCACGTAATGGAGATGCTCTGGCAAATGGTATTTGTTCGGCTGATAATTGAATAAAGATTTGTTTTTTGGCTATATATACATTAAAGACCCTAGATGGTATATTTACTTTAATTAAAGATTGAAAATTGCATCCATTGGCTCTTAGACATTTACCATTTTAATAAAAGGAATTTTTGAATAATCATTCAGTGCTGCAATTTTTAGCACGTTGTCATAACAACGAAAGTTTCTCCACCAAGTTTTTGTTTTCACAAAGGCTTCCAACTCTCAGCGAAAAAAAAAAAACCATATTGAAAGGGAGATGACCACGCCCAAGCAACCACATTTTCGCTGCAGTTGGCCCAATTCCATCAAGTTTATATATTTACTCAGTTATTTGGCACATCGCCCGCACCTTTGGCCCCCTCGCCCCCCTTTCTGAGCGCTCCCTCAATAGACCGCAGCGTGTTGCCGTGCATTCAGCAGCAAATGAAGCTAGTTTTCATTAAAAAACTTTTTAATTAGTTAATGGATTCCGCATTTTTCCTTACTTTTGCCTTACTTTTTTTCGGCTTTCGTTTAACACTAGACTTGGCATTCTTTTTTTGCCATTCATAATGAAAAAATCAAGTTAAAAGTTACTTAATGCTACTCTTCGAAGCTTTAAATGCCTTCGGCTTATATTTTATTCATCATGATGTGGAATGTCTTGTGAAAATTTTCCCTTTTCCCAGAAAATTCTGATTTTTAAAATGTGTGTCTCTTTATTGCCATACAAAAAATTAAGCTGAAATAATCAGCATAAAGGGAAGCCGTAATAAAAATGCTTTTAAATAAATCGGATCGGTTGTGGATTATAGTTTACACGAAAGGCAAAGAAATCCTATGAAATCATGATTTCTGATGATGGCCAAAGACATGAGGTTTTACTATTATTAAAAGCGTACTTATATGGATTTCCCCAGCAATTAAATGTGTAATTTAAACTTTCGCTTGCTGCCTTTTAATTCGTGCTCTTGTTGCACTTCAGTCGCTATAAATTCTGAAATGCTTTGCAAATTTCAGTGGACAATGGGCGCCGAGAAGTATGCAGCGAGAAATAAAAAATGAAAAAACGAAATTCCCTTGCCGAATAAAAAATATAAAGGAATTGCATAAATTTACAGAACTATGCATAGTTGTGGGCGTGTCGCCTGCATTGTGTATCAGCGCCGAGAGAGATATACAAAAATATATTTCTATAGTTACTGCTGAAATGTTTATGAGTGCGCATGGCAATGATGGCAATAAATGTGACTGAGTGCGCGTCGTCCACAAAAAACTTCGAAACTGGCTCTCAAACAGCTTTAAATTATCCACCAGCAAAAAGAGGTGTACAAAACGCTATTATGCATTTGCTTCCTTAACGAGCCACCGTCAACTTCTGGTGTCCTCTCTCAACAAAAGAATGTTTTTCAATGTAAACCCCCAAAATAATAAATTGCCAAGATCCCTTAAGATGCTGCGCCCTTTTTCAGTGCGATTCCCACTCAGTTTAATGCTTGTAAAATCCCCAAAAAGCATTTCCCTGATGCCCCTTAGAAATCCTAATTAATATGTTATCAGGCGAAGGCCAAATGTCGCCCATAAAATTCGATCTAAAGCTTTTCGGCGCAAATTACAAGCATAAAACTCACACAGACGCGGACAGAACAAACAAAACCATAAACTTTTACAACCGAAAAAAAGAAACAAAAAACGCAAACAGACCCCAAGCACATGATAGAATTGAGGAGGGACAGACAGCCACCGAATCAAGATTACCACTCAAATGATGCTCACTTATGGATTTCGATTTGATTACAGTGGAGCAAATTGCAAGTGACGTGTCAACAATTGGACTGCATGCAGCGCCATGCCGAGGGCCATGGACATTTATGGCAGAAGCAGGCCATCGTCCTAAATGAGCAGCAGGACGGGCTCCATCTCAAGACTGATAAGCAGGCGGCCAAGGAAAAGTCCTGCGGTGGCGCCAAAGAAGCAGCCGGAGGAGGAGGAGTAGCTGCCACATCATCAATGACCATTGCAGTCCCCGACTCAGACGAGAAGCCATCGACAAGTGGGCGAGTGGTGTCTGGTACAACAGGCACTTCCGGTACGTACAAATGTATTTCTCACACGGGAAAAAATTAACAGGCCTTTAACCTATTTCTACCTTTTAGTTTGTAAAAGTTTCTGTAGTTTAAAAACTTAATTTTTCACCGAAATATATTTTATTATAGCTTTTCTTATATTTATTTCCATATTTCTTGTTAGTATAGGAAATGCATATAAATTAAATCATATTTAATTTAAATACCTATTTTCCCTCTCTGCAACAGCATCTGCAACAATGGAAACAGCTTCTGTGCCTGCGGCTGGCAGCAACAACGCGGAACCTGCAACAGCAACAGCTACAGCTATGGCGGCAACATCAATCCCAGTGGCAGCAGCAACAGCAACCACACCATTAGCTGCGACCGGGAAGCCAAATGATTGGGTTGTTATTCCAGTGTTTGCGGATATTGTTAAACTGGCACTGGGCGAACGTGAGAACTGTTTGCAGCGGTAAGTTCAATTTGGCCGGCCTGATTGATGTGGCATCATCACCAGGCCGGGCGAACCAAATCCGGCGCAAATAAATCCGCCCCGGCCAAGGGGTCGTATGATTAATATATTGCTCATTCGCATCCGACAAACAATTGGGTTTGCTCATCTCGACTTTCGTTTCATTTATCTCCCGAACGTATTTGTACTCTCATTTATATTTATTTACGCTTTAAATTTAATTAACCGCAGAGTGGCAAAATAAATGATTATGGGCCAAGCGGCAAGAATGAAAATCATTTTAACGGAAATTCATAAAAAAAAGAGTCCATAAATAGCTTTTCCTTTTTTCCTTTAGTAGCATTTATTTATTTTTATACATCAGCGGACGCTTTGAAGAGTGAAATCGGTGGAAATAAATTCATTCTCTGTTTCTAGAGTATTTATTTTAAATTGACTTTCACCGCTGTTGAAATTGAATAAAAACAAATATATTTTAATGAGATTTCACAGTTAAAGCCCTTGGTTTATGTGCTGTTATTTTAATTATATTGTAAAGGGCTTAGTAATTTGTTTGGCAAAACTATTTGATAAAAATTATACTTGATCTACAACATTAAATTTAATTTTACCATTTTATCTTGATGGTTTTATTAAATGTCAAGATTTTTTCTTTTTAATTAAAACGATTTAATTATAACCACAGATAAAAGAAAAAACGTTAGCATGCGAACCCATTAAATAAACCATATTAAGCTTCAAAAAAAGAGCATTAAATTATCCTAATATATAAAACTATCGACTGAGAACTATCAAAGTTTAGCGGCTGTTTGGCAAAATTAATAGCAGACAACGCTTATATTTTATTTATACATTTTAGATATTATGGCCTGTTCCGGTGCATTTTTCCGTATATTATTCACTCGGATTATATCCCGCTGCAGCTAATTTTCCATTAAATGCATCATTTAGACTGAAAACCGTATAAAGCCTAATTCAGGCTACCCAAACAGCCGCTCTCCATCCTATTGTTGGTTGTGACCCAAAGTCCCCACCATATATATTGCTCCCCTTGGGCCAGGCGATACCGAGCTGAAACAAACAATAAAGTATGCGCCACCGACCACTGGTGGTCTCAATTGACCTCATTAGACACAGACGCACCGGCACATCCGTGCATACGCGTGTGTGTGCGGACGGCGGGCTAATTTATTCTCAAATATAATCAGAGCGCAGAATTGGCAGAAGAAGAAAAAAAAGATGAAATAAACCCACATTCATTCAGCAGTTTTCAATGTCGCATTGAGTTCTGCAATGAAATGAAGCGTGCAAGCGTAAATCGACTTTTCAATGCGCTAATTAAAAGAGCCGCTGCAGGATTAAATTCAGTTCCGCTTGTATACGATATACACTGAAGAAAATGGGATGAAAGTAATGCAATTAATATGAATTTCATATTTTTTATATTTATTTTAATGTATATAGCAGGGTTTTGAAAAAAATAATTATAAAATAATGCAAAGAAGCAAACAAAACAAGGGGTTTTCTTTCAGCGCCAGATTCTTAGACTTTAAAAACATTTTTGTACACTTATATGCGTAAAAAAATTTTACAAATAATCTTTAAAAAAGAAAATAGACAATTTCACAACGATAAATAATAAAAAAGACGAAAACTATATTGATTTTAATCTTACACATCGAAACTATATTTTTTAATTGCATTTTAAAAATTGAAGCAATTATATTAACACTTCCCAATAACCTTTAATATTAACTTAACCGATTTTAAAGTATAAAAAATATAAATAAAACTAAATTGCTTTTTATATTTTAATTTTTGTGTGTACGACCTCTTCTCTAAGCTTCTTTGGCTGCTGTTTTTTTATTTTTTTGCATACCATTTTGCATTGCAAATACACACCATGGCTTTTTATCGGACAGCAAAACATACTTTTCTCACTATTTACCATCGCGTTTGCCAGTCGAACTTATTTTCTCCCTTTCTTTCTCTCTCTCCCTATTCGATTCTCCCTCTATTTTGCACTTTTTGCAGCTTAGCGAATGGCCACATCAATATGGCGGCCTTCGATCGCATGGCGGCCATTGTTGGGGCATTTACCAAGCACATGCAGGCGATGAAGGCGGCCCAGGCGCCATCTAGCGGCGAGTACGAGCACTTCTGCTGGCACATGCAGCAGACGACGAAGCTGGGCGAGGCGGGTGAGTAATATTCGCCAAAGTCCAAAACTTTGCCCCTTTTCCCGCGCCATTTTCCGCCTGATTATGTGTTGGTGTGTGTGTGCGTACATTGTTTTTCCCCACCCACCACTCTACGTATTTTATCGCATTTTCGCACATTTTTCACTGGCAATGCAGGGCCTTCTAGGGTTTCGATACCCTTAAAGAAAAGGTAACTTTATATGGAAAGAGGACCGAACAGAGTAGCTTTATAAACTTTAAAAAAAAAGGAATGGAGAGGGAATTTGGTTTCTAGCTATTTTGTGTTCTTTTTTTGGATTTAATGGGAAATTAATTGAATTAAGTAAAAGGTTTTTTAGTGGTTTCCTTTCGCAAACTAATTGATGTTTCGTTTTAAACTATAAATATCTAAGGTTTTAATAAGGAATATAAATTTTTTTAAGCATTTAATATGAAGAAAAAGCTTACAATATTTTTAAAAGTAATGTAATTTTACATACTCTTCGGCTTTACTTTAAATAAATAATAGCAATAGCTACCTTTAAATTTCCCCTTTATTTTCTGGAGTATCAAAGCCCTCGAATTTCTCAAAGTTTATCCACATTTTCTTCCGTCTGTTTGTTTTCCTCCGCTTTGTGTAAACTTTAACTGGCAGCGAGGCTGCTCCTTTAAGTGGACTGAAGAGAGATTTTCCCGGAAGTACTATATATACATATATATTCAAGTTCTCTACGGCGGTGAGCTAGTTAAATTGTTTTAATGCCTGTGGGAAAAATTAAATGCATTCGCGGCTGCACTGCAACAGAGCACAGTGTGAGAGACAATTAAAAGGCAAACAAGGGAAATATGAAAACTAAACCAGAGCCAAATTTTTCGGTCAAACCACATTTGCTAAAATCGTGTGTGTTAGCATTTGTTTGGAAGTAAATATAACGTTGGGATTATCCAAAGTCTAATTGCAGTTTTATGTGGTATTTGTTTAGGCAATAGTTTCCCAGCTAAGCAGGCTTTTAGTTTTTCTCATCCTTTCCACTTCAACCCCAAGCCTAAGCAGATTTGCCACTAATTAATTTCAATTAATAACCGCAATAAGACCATAAACAGACACTTTATGGCCACAAATTGTTCATGAACTTGGATAAAACTTAATGGCTATACCCACATTTCCACTTTTCTTTCTTTAGTAACCCTAATCCCTTGCTTTCATAACAAGTCTTTTCCGGGCTGTTGCTTTTCAGCCTTTGGTTTTAAAACTGATGATGACAAACTATGAGAGAGGACGGCTTAACAAGGGATTTAGTGGTACATATTGTTCGTTATTTATGTTAAATTAAACGGTATTTTCCGCCAGAAATATTTACAAAAAATAAAAAACAGTTAGAGAGTTGTTTACCTAAATAAAAAAAATTTTATTTTGGCTACCAACTTTTTTAGTCTTTTTAGTTAGTTGACAATTTTGCATATTTGATTGTATGGCCTTAAATTACAAGGTAAAAAGCACTCAAACAATAGCAGATAAAGCTTACAAAATCAGGAAGAACAATACCATATTTAATTAGAAGTACAATAAATGTATGAGCAAGCAATTGAAAAAAATTAATTAAATAAAAACCAGCTGGTTCTCTCAATTTTAGTAAAGTTTCTAAAAACTATTGGTGGGAAGCGGCAACAAAAAAATCTCAATTAATCTGCTCATCCATCGCCTTGAAGATGAGAAAGGCTTTTGCTAGCTCAGTAAATATAAACTGGGAAAGTTGCCATATCCCGGAGCCCCAGACAGCACAACAAAGATATAAAACAGCTTCAGCCAATAAGGATACAAAACAGCCTGGCAAGCTGCACTTGCAACGCCAACAACAATTGCAGCAAGGTGCACCACGTGTTGTCAGAGAGTGCAAAAAGTTTTTCTCGAGCGTTCGCCGTTTTTTTTTTAGTAAATCCTTCTTGGAGCTGTCAGCAATGCCCGGCAAGTTGATATATTTTTCACGGAATGTGCACATGACAAAAAACCTGGAAAAAAACTATTCTGGCTGAAGGGGGGGCGCGCATGTTGCATGAAAGCGAGCAAAGACATCAAACAGCAACAAGAAAGTGCAGAAATGAAAAACGACAAATGGTGTTGCGAAGTTAGCTAGTTTCAATCCAAGTTTAGCGATGAAATTTAAGTGATTTTTATAGATTGGAATTTTTATTATGTTATTATGTTGCAATTTTTATTATGTGCTTCCAGTTTATCTGTTTAGGCATAATATAGAAGACCCAATAATTCCCATTACTGGAAAGATTGCATACATGTTTTAATTAAAGCGACTTAACCCGCTTTATTAATGTTCTCATTTTATGGAAAGATAATCACAAGGCTTTAAGATAAAAGACATTTGAAAAATCAGTTCCGAAATAATTTACATAATTTACTTATTCTTACAAATCTTTCATTTACAAGTGAAGAAATGGTAGATATTTATTTCTAGCCACTTTATTACACTTTTTCTGGCAGCACATGCGCCAACACAAGCCCAGACCCAAAGCCCACACATAGTGGGATCCAAGAACTCATTATAAACTGAGGCAACGTAAAGCAACTTTTGAAGGCTTTTGCCACTGGCGAAAACAACAACACAAATACCAACAAAAGCGCAGAAGGGAAGTAGTCTTTGGGTGTTGCGGCAAAACGCATCTTGACAGAAGCGGAAGTTAAGCAAAAAATATTTAAAAAACGAAACCGAGAATGAAAACTTATGGAGGAGAGCATTCTTTTTTGTGTTTGGAAATTCAACAGCCTGAGCCTCCAGCTGGAAAACTTTATCGGAGAACGCGTCATGTCATGCATAATGGGGGAGGTAAATGAGATTTGCGGGGAAAAACACAAACTGAAGGTTAGTGCACATGAACTGAGGCCAGGACTGAACTTTTTGCGGTGAAAAATGTTTGAGAACATTTTTACTTAATTATAATTACACTTGAACAATTTTCTTTAACAAAAAAAAGGGAAAAGCTACTTTAGAGACCTTAGTATCATTTTAATCAGCTATACAGTTTATCCAGCACTAGTTCTGTCTGTTGTTGGAATATTTTAATTACCAACCCAAAACCATTTGTGTTTAAACTTTGCTTACATAAACAGCAAATCTTAGCAAAAAGGCATTTAAATCTGTTTACAGCATTAGGGCTGACTCGGGCCAAGTTTCAGCAGGAAGTTGGACTTGTTATTGTGGTTATATTTGTTTTTGATGCCGCATCGATGTCAAACTTGTTTTCCAGGCTGTCCTGCATACGAAATGCCAAATGGCTTTTGCATTTTTCCCTTTTTTTGTCCTGAAGTTGCAGAGGGTTCCCCATTCTTTTCAGTCGGTTGTTTAGCTAAGTCAAGCGAACATCTTCTAAATCAGTTTCCTTTCCGAAAACTCAAACGAAAAAACTGTCCACCAAGTCGAAAAGTTGAGCTAAACTTTAAGCCGACGTCAGCAACGTAAATGCAAACGAAGTTCCCCAGGGAGAACAAAAAATAAGAGACTAAAAGTTATTTCCAAGTTTGATGCACTTTCGAAAACTGTATAAATAAATGTTGGGCTTCTTATTCTTCTTTTTTTCTTCCTCTTTTTTTT
The DNA here is from genome assembly GCA_008042615.1 of Drosophila auraria. Classification (NCBI taxonomy): domain Eukaryota; kingdom Metazoa; phylum Arthropoda; class Insecta; order Diptera; family Drosophilidae; genus Drosophila; species Drosophila auraria. The sequence goes on from VNJW01009080.1 coordinate 50,629, forward strand.
TAGTTATTCCCACACACTTGGGTAAGCTGAATGCGTTTTTCATTTGGAAATTCATACTGACCAAAAGAAAATGCCATTTTTTGCTATCTTAAAGTTCCTGTTAATGACATGAGTATTGGGCAAAAAAAAGACCGGGGCTAACCCTCAACTGTCCTCACAGAAGACAGTTATTTATCAAGTTTTCTGCACTTACACACAGTCGCACACACTGTGACATAATCGGGTTTATAAGCCGCACAAGGAAACGGAAGAGCGGAAGTGTAGCCCGCAAAGCGCCACCTGCTGGCAGCAAACTGAGAGCACTTAACTGTCATTGCTGACGTTGAAAAATATTAAAAATATGAAATAGCTACAAAGTCGAGTGAATCGACTATGAGATACTCTTTACTCGTTCTCTAGTTAAAATATATATGTTAATATTCTTGGGTTTTATTATAATGGTTTAAAATATAAAGTATATTCTTACAGGGATGCCCCAGAAGTCGCTAAGGTTTTAAAACAATTTAAAATATGCACAAAAGTATGCAATTAAATATTGTAGGGCCCAAAATCAGTTATTTGTGAGGTTTAGTAATTTGTAGCATACTTCTAGAATCAATTTCAAATGATATATCTACAGATTTTTCCATGGATAACTTTCATTCAAATAAATTTCAAATATCTTATGTATGCAGAAACTGTTAATAACCAAAAAAAAGCGTACTAAAAACAATGATAACGTTTAATAAACTAAATGGACAAAGCTTCTATTATAATTTATAATTTTAGAATAGTACATACTTATAATTTTAGAGCTACATTTTTATCTATTATTATTATTATTTTTATATTATATAAATTTATTATAATTTTCGCATTATTTATCTAGTATAACAAGAAAAGTCTCACGAAATAGATTCTTGGGAGGAGCGACCGCAAGTTAGGGAAAAATATATCTTTAATAAACTCTGCCAAATGATGTTACATGACTTTAATCAACTCGCGAGACAACCATCTTGTTGGCTTTATAAACGCCCGTTGTTTCCGTTCTCTTATCCTTTCTTTATTATCCTTTGGCCCAGTTGGACCACTTGTATACTATTTGGAGTTGATTTAAGCCTTTCGTGTTTCCATTTTTCCTTCCTGCCACAACTAAGCAAGTTCTTAGTTTCTCGTTTTTTTTTTTTTTGTTCTGCCCTTAATCTTTAGAGCAGCATTCTTGAAAGTTTTTACCTGACAAAAAAAAAGAGCTAATAACAACATCCTGACCCTTGTAGTCCAGAGCAGCGAATTATATACACTTTCCCCTCCCTTTTGTTCGCCGCTCAGTTGTGCTGGGAAAAATGTTGGACATGCCAGGAATTTTTTAATAACAACCCCTTAATGTGGAGGTAATTGTCTGCCGGCTGGTTTACTCTGTTAAGACCTCGGGGAACAAGGATTGCAGATTTAAGTCGCCTGAAATGTCGGTGGAATGCAGTGTTTGGTCGGGCTAGAAGCCATAATGTACATATATCTAAGAGCTTTTAAAAAAGAGTAAAGTAAATTCTTATTTTATTATTATCAAATATATAATAATTTTGTTGATTTTTGAGAACAATACATACAAGATTTCTTTATTAAATAAATGCTCATATCTAAGAATCTTTATTTAATTCAATTGTCCTTCCAAAATCTTCACAAGCGAACAAAACAAAGCTCTATCTGTATTTAAAAACAAAGATATTCCAAAAAGCAAAGCCATGGCCATTTTAAACAAACAATTTAGCAAAGACGAAGCCAAAGAATGCTTTCAAAATCAAAGGATCACAATGGCATTTAATTGTTTTTTCTGCAAGCGGTTCTGTAGTCCCATTTTTATTTTATTTTTATTTATTTTGCTTTGCAAATCTAACCACACACACACTCCACGAAGCATGGAGACACGAGCATTGTTATGTCAGGGACCACTCCAGAATCTCTTCTTCTGCCAGTATGTGATATGACTGGTAAAAGGAGAAAGCTAAAGGGAGGGAGCAAGGGACAAGCGTTGCACCAAAAAAGCACACCCCCATCCTCTTAAATGTCTGGCAGGTCCTTTGACTGCATGTTCCCTGCCATCCTGCCCCGCAAATTGTCATCCAAGATATGCCTATTTGATGCGGCACGTCTGCGTGGAAAATGGGAAAATGGGACTGGGAAAAGGCATCTCACAAATGCCAAAGTACAACATACAGAAATTGCATTTAGATGTGCGAAGAAAATTGCCAAGAATAATATTTGCTAGCCCGGGAATTCGAGTTATAAATATATTCTCAACCATGTCAAGTCATTTCCCCCAAATAGTTATCCAACACAGCGAGTGTCGAAAGTCACAGAATTTCCATTCGTGTTAAACTAATTGCTAATTGCCATCAGCAAAGCCAACTACCCTATTGGAAAACAGAGTGAGTGCCACAGAAGTAGGCTAACAAGTTCGAGGAATTTCCCACAAGCATTCCGAGTACTAGGCAGTATCCTTTCAGAGGAATTCTCATTTAACTAATTTATATATATATGCCATGGTGTTCTAGGAACATCCGTTTCAATTGTGCTCATTAGGCCTTAGATATGATAATTGGTACTGGGGCCCAATGATTGGAGGCAAACCAAATACTAGAACCATTAATTAAGGGGAATCCTTGGCCAGGGCATAATTGTCCCTGGTTCGATGGCAGGGCAAAGTCAGTAACTAAATCCCATCAGCAGGATTGTTGGCATCATTGTCGGTAGATTTTGGGTTCAATTGTTTGGCCGGTAAATTAAATTATAAATTGCAGGACATTGTCAAGCCCCAGTTATCTGTACTTAAGTTAAATGGTATTTTCAAAAGGGAATTGGTAGCTGGAAGTTAGTAGATATAAGCAGGGTAAGATTTAAAGTGATTTAAACTAAGCTAAGGGTTGATAAGGATGATAAAATACTAATATTTTTAGAGCCTAATAAATATATTTAATAACAAATCAGTGTTATTTTCCTAATGCATTAAATAAAATAGAAAACTACTAGAACAATGGAACCGCTGGCTGAAATCACAGCCATTGGAGCAGTAAAAATTTTACAGATTTATATTGTTTTAGTCACTGTCAGCCGGGGGACTTGACAGCCCGACATTCCAGATAAATACATATAGATCAGCGGGAACTGCAGTTAGTAACTGTCCCCCACCTACTCGCCCCCTGGAAAGTCACATCCTAAGCCGACTGACAGCAGCACGTTATTGGCATTCAGTTGTGGGTAGATTTCATCTTCTTTCGTGCATCACTCGAATGGCAGACATTTTCTGGGGCCCAGGGCCCACACCGTCGTGGGTGTGGAAAAATGACCATAGACTGTCCTCGTTATCTATCACCTGTCCGGCCTGTCGGTCCTTCGGTTGCAGTCAAAACAATTTTACAGTAGTTACGGCTGTCGGCTATTGTTTGGCCTCAGAGCTGGAGGCAAGTAATTGATGCTTCACTGAGCCAGGAAATATTTCTCGGACACCGAGTAGAAAAACATTTTTCATGGCCTTCAGGTGGCATTTATTATTCCTTTTCATGTGCATGATGTGGAGACATTTACCTGCCCTGTAAAGGCAATTCATCAAAATATTACATCGTTCATTCGTTTTAGGAGAGAATTAAATCTAAGCACTCGGATTATTAATTTTGAAAATTTTACCAGATGTGGGACATTTCTTGAAGAAGTTTTTATCTTAGATTTTTTCCTACTGAAAAGAAACTATTAAAATAGTTAAAATTATAAATGTTTTCTGCTTAATCTATGACAAGAGAATGTTAGTAATTTTATTTATTAAATATAGACTTTAAATTTCTTACCCGAAATCGGGATTGCAATCAGCTTGCGGTTAGTTTCTCACTTCTCTCAAAGATAAGCCCTCATAGTTACCGATTTACTTTTTTCCCACCGAATCCAGCCTGTTAACCGCTCGTTAGACACCATGTGGGTAGGTGGATATACATATACCATGTTTATGCCCTGTAACCAGGTTCAAAACAGAAACCCAACCAAAAACCCAGCCGAACCGAACCGAGCCGCCTCACAAATCTTCAGCTAGCCAGGCCAGGGTAAAATATTTACACGCCACACACACACACGACTCCATTAAAACTAAACAAGGGCGAGAAAAGAAAGGACTCAGTCCCTTAGTCCTGGGACAGAAAAAGAAAAGAAAAAAAGTTGATACCAAGCAGAGAGAGAGCCATGGTTCTTGCCATGTTCCATAACCAACGGCAACAACATTTCTTCATGCGAGGGCGCTGGCTCCGCCACTTGGAAAATTTTCATTCCGTGTTCCGTGCGGATGTTTTGTAATTTTTTCAGCTCAAGCATACGGAGTGTGTGAACACACAAATCCTATAAACACACACAAACTGTGAGGGGGGCGTTTTTCGAGGACTAAGATAGAGGATGCCGGGCTGGCCACATTTTGCGGCAAGTCAAGCGCACATCTGTTGGCCGAAAGCGCTGACCAAACGAGGCTGCTCACCAAACATTGTAAAATTTTAATGGAACCATGGTGTGAATTGGACACTATCGCCACCTACTACGCTCCTCCTTTCTGCTCTCCCCCAAACATGTGTAGAAAAATGCGCCGTTTTTCTAACAACTTTATTAAATTTCCTTCTATTAAAATGCAAGTGGACTGCCCCAAAAAAAAAAAAGAAAAAATTAAAATAGGGAAAATGAACCCGCCGCACTTGTCAGCACTTGACCAGAAGTTAACCCAGGCCAAAATGAGTTCCAGTTCAAGCTGTTCTAGTTTAAACGGATTTTTAGCCCGGTCCTTATAAAGCACTCAAACCTATGCATCCCTATACTAGGAAAGATAAATATGCATATGAGTTATGGTCCAGTATTTTTGCTTTAAAATTAACGATGAGACATAGATTTTTATTATATATTAATTATTGTTATATATTAGAAAACATTTAATTTAATATTGGTATCCTTTCTTACCCGCCGAAAGAAAAGTTCTTACCCGAAAAATTTCATAAATTAGAGTGATAACTGAACATTCTCCTGGCTGGTGCTTGAAACGAAATTGTTTTTCACATTTGCGAACATGAAATTTAAATATTGTTACATTCTGGCTTCATAAATTTTAAGTGAATGCTCAAAGTTTGGTTCGCCACTTTGTGTGCGTGCTAAAAATAAGTAAGCGAAAAAACAAGCGACAAACCCTCGGGGCCTGGCATTGAACACGTGCCGGACTAGAACACTGGACGACAAAAAAACAGCCTGACGAGAAGCCTCAAAGTCGACACTAAAAATACCCTTCAAACCGATTTATGTAGGGATTCCCCGCATTCATTTATAATTATACACAATTTGTTTACACTTAAGCTACAAAAATATATAGCAATAGTAAAAATGTTACCAATGGAGCAATACATACTTATAAAACTCAGCAGTTATTTTTTGAATGAATAAAAAAGGCTCAGTTGCTCTTATAAATAATCAAATAATTTCAATCAAATTCAGCCTTTAAATTTGATTGAAATTATTTTAAATATAATTTAAAATATATCTAAATTAATTATTTTGAGTGAGGCTTCCACGAAGACAAGGCATCCTTGGTAAGCGTAAAAATCAAACATTTTGGCACGCATCACTGAGATTTTTTCGGACCATTTGGATTGTGTGTGTGCGGGTTTGAGTGAATGTGTTTTGGGTCAAGTCCTTGAGTCCTGTCTACGCTTGAGTGTCGTTTTCAATCAAGTGGACAGAACAACTTAAATAACAGTTTTGTTATTTTTTTCTTTGTGATTTTGAGTCCAATTGTTTCTGTGTTTTCTTTTTTTTTTATTTTCCGAAATATGTTGATTATTTCGAGGAACTTAAGTTGTTTGTTTTCTCTTTGCAGAACTAATGATGGCTTCATTCGACTGCGAGGAACCTAATAATGCTGAAAAGCTTATGTACGATTTAAACTAGTCATTTACCATAGACTAAATGTAGGCCTAACTGAATAAAATACCAACTAAGCATGCATTTAATGTTAACTAAAATAAAACTGTAAATATATCCTAGTAGGTCATGCACTCTGAGACATTAAATAGTCAAGGATAAGTAGCTAATAAAGAACAAATTAGCTGTATAAGCTATTGTACTAAAATAATTCGTGTGTGTACATGGCAAGTAATTGAATAAATACGATAATATTTGGCATACATGGCTTTAAAATGTTTGTTTTATTTTAAATTCTACAAAATAAATAAAAGGCGAAAATAACAGTTACAAGTTCGATATACTTTTCAAGGCTAACCAACAGATAGCGCAAGTGACCATCAGGAGTTAATCAATAACATCTGTGCAAAGGTAATCGAAAGTGAAGATATAGGACTATTTTGAGCTTAAGTAAATAATAACACCTTTAAACTGCAGGGCAATAAATAAATAATTAACAATTTATAAATGGGCAAGGAGTAGAGTTGGAGTAGGAGCATCACGATTTATATTTATGAAGTATAAATATTTCTAATGTATATTATTTATTTATAAATCATGTTGATGACACTGGAACAACAAAAAAATTCACAGAAAACAAATTTGTGCTTCGTTGATTTTCAACAAATCTGCCTCTGCACGAAATATTATAACTTTTGCTTATTTCAAAGATATGGTTATAGTTTTATAAAAATCGAAAGATCGACTTACCTTTTTTTTTAATTTTTTTTTTGGTCCGAAAAAAAAAGATTGCTTACCCACATTTTAAAATTTTCCATTTTCCATCAATACTTTTCAAGATAATCGCTGTTGAACAAAAATGTTTAAAAAATCATAACATTGAAAGAGTGCATGCAATTTAAAAGACAAAAGATACGGATACCCTTTTTTCATATCTATTTTTCATAAAAATATACTAGACTATTTAATATTAGGTGGAATTTTTAATATAACAAAATTATCAAATTTGTTTTTTCAGGTACAGAAGATTCAGATATATTTGAAACAAAATATTTTGGGGTGGAACAAACGCGTTTGCTGGCAAAAAAGGTTTTGTATTCATAGTTAATTTTTGCGAGGGGGCATATTGGTTTTATGATCAACAATCTCAATATTCAACACTGAATACACTGGTCGACAAGAAAAATGCCGGCGAATAAAAGCCATTGATTCTGATAGATCTGAACCGGTACATTACTAGTCCGAAACTGAAAAGTTTTCATCACCCACCAATTTTGAGAAAATCGCGGTCAAAGTATCATGCCCTGCTTGAATCGGCACTTTTCAAGGCTTAATATATAATAAAATAATGGCTTTTATTCGCCGGCAAAAAAAAGGTCGATTTTTGTCGACCTGTGATATTAGTTAGAGAGATTTAATGTTTATTTTGGTATTTAAGTGCAATAATAAAAATATATTTAAGTCGGCGTTAGCAAAGTTTTCATAAGAAAAACCAAAAACCAAAATAATTCAGACTGTGCCTGAAGTTAGCTGCATTTCCATATACTTTTATTCGCTTACTCCAAAAACACTTAATATTTGTGTAAACTGAAAGATAAATTAAAATATACTCACTTCAAGCTTACTAAACCACCGCGAAAGCGGTGTCAATATAACTTCAACTAAAGGTACACCGCGTTAAGGGGACAAGCTGTTAGTAAAAACTTAGAACTATTTTGCTAAAAATTCATTTATTTTATGGACACATATAAAAGTGTCTTAAAATCCTATGATTAGTAAATAATAAAATGGTTTAAAGAAGGCTCTCTTACCTCAGAGCTTACTATAATAAAATAACATGATAAAGATTATAAAAGATAGGTAATTTGGAATCAAGATTTTAATCGATTGGCCAACGAAAAGGGTCACTTTTTTCCTGTGACATATCCCATTTCAATAATCAAAAGGTTTCATTATTATTTATATTCATCATATGTATATGTTTTTATTTAGAAACAAACATCTTTATCACAACCACCACAAAACTTGCTGCAACAGTTTGGTTCCTTATGCGAATTAATATTGATCTCCAGACACTCCTTATGGGTGCGATTGGGCAGTCTGAAAACAACTTTAAGAAAATGTGTTTTGCAGTCAGGAAAAGTAAAATTTTTAAACAATTCGGGTAACGTACTTAGCTTGTTCTTTGCCCGACGAACATCGTTGATGTTCGCGATCTCCTCCGGACAGGTGAGCGCCCAGTTGCAGGGCCTGTCCCACTTCGAGCAGGTGAAATCGCAGATGCACTGGTAGCTGATGTTCATGCCTACGCAACAAGGACTCGTGTTCTGGATTGCGGGACAGAGACTGCCGCCACACTGGCACTGGGAAAAACCCACCTCCAGGGCAACGGCAAGGAGCAGCAGAGTCAGCAGGATCTTGACAGCCATGTCAAACACTTCTCAGATGGAGTGATGGGGAACCGAGCCCTTTTATATTCTTCCCCACCTTACAAGTGGGTTATTTTTAATCTTAAGTTAAACAGTTCTTCTCAACAGTTGTGTACACAGAAGGGAACTATGGGGCAAGGACAGAGTATAAAAGCAGGCCGTTTGGCTGGGATCGTCTGAGTACTCTGCAAGCAACATGGCCGCCATACGGATTCTGCTGATATCCCAACTCCTCGCCTGCCTGTGGGTCTCAATTCCGGTTTGCGAAACTTGCCAAACTTCTCAGGTTTGCGTACCCTTTACGGGCAAGAATGGCTGCGTCAATTCTAACACTCCAGAGCCGGATATGCCACCCATAGACAACGCTTGCTGTGGGCCCCATTGCACATATGGCGCCTTAAATGGTGCGATAGCACCACATCAAAGTGGCGTTGCTTACTGGACATCCACTGCGGCTACAACGTAACCTTCATATATAGGCAGATGACCGACTGCGCCTTCCGTCAAATGAATATCAACAGGATTAGTGCTGGCCAAGCACGTGAGTATCTTAAATGTTTTAAGCATCTGTTTCCTGTATTTATCCGAATCTTTACTTCCTCAGGTTATTTATCTTTCGACTGGACTGAGGCCACTTGCAATGCTCAGAATACCAAATGTGGCCTTAATTGCTGCTGCCGCGAGACCTGCCCTACTATGTTTTGTCAAATAGAAACTTCTACATGTCCAACTACATAAATAAATATTCTTTGAGTGTTAACTTAAACTTCTAAATATATCACACGAAACTAAAACAATAAATTAGATATTTTTCGTTGTACAATACAAGTGTTCTTGATCCTCAAGTATTCAATAAAATATTTTATAATTACAGAAGAAGAAATTATTGACAAGAGAAGTTAATATAAAATTTAACTTTAATAAAACGAAAATACAAAATAAATTGAACGTATTCGCAGCCGGTAGGATTCGAACCTACGCTCCCAGAGGGAATCTGATTTCTAGTCAGACGCCTTAACCGCTCGGCCACGACTGCTTATGCTTCGAAGTAGCGAATTTACAAATATTTAAAGGGAAATTTCGACCTCTTTATCGAACCTCTTAAGTGGTCAAGACAACAAAAGATATCAACTAATTGACAGAAATAATGGAATGTATAGATAGGATTTCCTGTGCGAAGCATTTCTTTGATTGAAGTAGTTCACTGTGGGTTGAAAGACCCATTGAACAAAAAAAATTGTATTTTAAAATATATTATATTTACTCTGGAGTAGTACGCATTGAGCTAATTTTCTGTATTTGTTTAATACGATATCAAAAATATATATGTAACCTGGTGCCCACTCAACAAATGACAAGATTATCCCCCCGATGTTCATATTTGACGTAATCTGGCTGAGACCTACCCCCTTTCCCTAGCAGTGAGTACGTAATATATGAAGAAGTTTAAAATCAAAATGAAAATAAAAAAAACTGTTCAACTATTCGCAGCCGGTAGGATTCGAACCTACGCTCCCAGAGGGAATCTGATTTCTAGTCAGACGCCTTAACCGCTCGGCCACGACTGCATGTACTTCAACCAGCGGGCTTATAAAAATTTAATTTAACAATCTTTCCGTCCTCTGTCCTATTTCTAAAACGGCCAAGCCAACAACAAAAGATATCAAGATATAAGCACTTAATATTTAAAGTCGTTTACAGTGGTTTTTAAATACTCTTTAAAACTTATTAATAAGGTTCTTAAACTTGAGTTATTATAACAGAAATGTGCCGGTGGGCGCTATAAATGTTTTAATTATTCTCAGTAGTAGAGACACACTAGATTTTAGTCGATTCTTCAAAAATAAATGTGCTGTCGTAAAAAAAATAAAATATTTATCCAATATTTAAAAATATAAATTACAAGTAAGAAATATTATATAAATATCAAAACTAAAATATTATATATGAGTTTATTTTACATTTACTGTCTTTTCATTTTAAAATTTAATTTAATAAATTAAAATATCTCTTTTTAAAGTATTATAATTAAAACACTAAGTGTATTTTTTATTTGGAAGCTCGATGCGCATCTCAGCTCGTTTGAGATAAGATAAAATCCAAGAATAAAACGTAAAAAAAAGAAACTGAACTTTCGCAGTCGGTAGGATTCGAACCTACGCTCCCAGAGGGAATCTGATTTCTAGTCAGACGCCTTAACCGCTCGGCCACGACTGCTTGTGTTGGTGGTGGTGTCAATTCCCGTGTTGAGGTTCGGGTAAAGTTAAAGTAAAATGGAAACGGTAGCACGAGGCTCATGTTATCGAATGTAAATGCGATTAAAAAATACTAAATATTGGAAATACTGAAAATATGGCGGGAAACGCAGATAATTTAAATGGGCAATTAAGAACATCGGGCAATAAAATACTTAAGGCAATCAAAGAACTGTTTTAGTCAACTGGTATTTATTTGTTCAATTAAATATACACTTAAAATACATTTACAAATACATTTATAAATATATTTCCGTACTTTTACTATATATCTGTAAACAAATCGCGTATTCGTCGTGACTATCAACTTGGTAAACATCAGAAAAAGTACAAAAAATCGTAGCCATCGTTGGGCAAATTTCTCTTGGTTTCTCTTTGATTTTCGTGAAATGCATCATAGTACAAAATGAATCGTTAAAATCATATACACACTTACAAAACGAAGTCTACAATAAGGCATTTTTTGTTATTTTGTCATTATTATATGGTATAGGTGCGGCCGGGGACTTACAATTTATAATAACTGTTTACATCGTATCTATTGTGTGTGCGGTGTCTTGTGTACAGTTCACTTCACTTATAAACAATTATACATAATTTAAAGAGGTTAGATCACAAATTAAAACGCATATAAATAGGAATTTGCTTACACATAAGTACATGGGATACATGTTATTCGCGTAACTAACTAAGGGTCAAGTACAACTGGATACATTGTAAGTTTGGCTCATCAAAAAGTTTAGAAAAAAGGATAAAAACCATGGTCGAAAACACTACATATTACTCTGTTTTAAATGCACTTTTGCAAAAGTATACATCAATTTTTGTTCTCCTGCTTTCGTGGCTGATAATTTTTACTTGCTTCACATCAATATTATATGTTTTAATCTATATGTATGGGGTAGTTCGGGCTCCATTCCAACGTTCCGTCTAGGATTAATTTCCGTCAGCGACATCCAATTTTGACACAAAAGCATTTTCTAATCGTGTGGTTGGGTTTCATTCTTTTTTCACAAAGGGAGGGCTTACGAAGCCACCTTGCCCACATCAGTATGCATCATGACCAGAGATCCAACCATGGCCACCAGAGTGCGGTCCAGCCAAGTAACCGGATTTGGATACAGGAAACCTCCCTCAAAGAAGCCCAGATGACCGCCATGGGCCACCTCCACATAGGCCGTGTTCTGACGAGTGACTGCAAAATAAAAGAAAGTTCCGATTTTAATATTTTATAATAAATAAAGTAAAAGAAAAAAGAAGAATCTCCATCGCAGTCGGTAGGATTCGAACCTACGCTCCCAGAGGGAATCTGATTTCTAGTCAGACGCCTTAACCGCTCGGCCACGACTGCTTGTTGATTCTCTTGGTCAATGTGGCTACTAGTGCCGACTGGAAAGAAAACTATGCCAACACTGAAAAGGCTTCTGCGCAATGAGACCGTAAATTTAGTCGCTTTACAACACTATTAAAATAATTTTAAAATTGAGCGCCTATAAAAGACTTTTACCTTAAGGTTAAGGTTAATCGCAGAGTAAGTACATTTTTAAGAGGATTGAGTAAAGCATTCATTTCGGGGAAAGCGGCATCGGTATTACAACATTAACAATGCTACTTCTAACATTAATTATTAACATAAAAATAAGCAATAACATGGAAATAATATATTAGTTTAATTTACTCACTTGCAAATTCCTTGATGGGCAGCAGCAAATCTTCATGAATCAGAGGATCATCCTTGGCATTGATAAAGATCATGGGCTTCTTAATGGTATCAAAGTAGAACAGCGACGAGCTCCACTTGTATAGCTCCTGAGTTGAGGGGAAGTTGTAGACACGCCTTGTGTAAGCCTCATCCAATTCCGGTAGTGTTGCAGCGGCAATAATCTCGCGCTCATTTAGGTTGTGTCGAGTCTTCACTTCGTCCGACAGCAGGACATGGCGATGCCTGAGGATAATGCTCTTTACGTTCTCGGTCATGATGTACAGGTAGAAGCGACGGAAGTTTGTCCAGTTAAGCAGCCACTTGGTGCCCCTAAAAGAGGTAAGGAAAGTTTCTAATCAGTTTGAGCTCAAAAGAAAGCCATATTCCGCCCGATGCTCACTCGACGGCATTGTAGCCTTGGCATATGGATATCCCTCCGATGACGCTGCTCGGCTTTGTCTTTTGGTCCTCTCCCATGTACTTGGTCACCAAATTGCCGCCCAGACTGAAACCAACCGCCACGATACGACTCTGACGGTACTTCTGATTCAAATTTTCAACCATTGCGGCAAAATCCTCGGTGTGGCCATAGGTAAAAATCCGTGTCGAGGTAACCTGGACACTGCGCAGTGCGCCAATGTGATTTAGCACCGCACAGCGATATCCGTTGCACTGGGCCAAGTGCACAAAAGTGCGAATATACACCGATTCGGAGCTGTTGGCAATGCCCGGGCAAATGGCCACCGTGATGTCATCTACGGAAGCGTTAGAAATGTTTAATAATTCAAATGCATTAAGGGTAAATGACACCACTCACCTTCTTGTTCGTTAAGCGGCTGGTACAGGTCGTAGGTTAAAGTGGAGCCATCAAGTAGCGACAGGTACACTCGCTCGCCCAGAGGCCAAGGGCACCTCACGCGGCCCACAATGCTATGCAAAACGGTCTGTACATGACCGCTGAAGCCCCAAAGACGTGGTGGAATGTAGCTGAAAGTATTTCAATTAAATAAATTAGTTGGGAGTAGTAATGCTCAAAGAAAAATATTCAAACAATTCATTATATATGAGTATTAGGATTAAAAAGGGGGGTTATCAAAGGGGTTCTTTCAATGCTTCTAAAATTCACCAACATATATAGATTGCCAAAACTTTGACCGACAATTCTTATCACCTGGCATTACTAAAGACTGTCAAGAAAAGTAATATTTCATAACATGTCTTAATTTATTTTATCAACAAATAACTTATCAATCGGCAAAATAAACAGACGCCTTGCCAGCTAACCCACCACTGATAGCGCCATTACTTCACACTTCGACGCAATCACCACACAAGCATCGGTGGTTCAGTGGTAGAATGCTCGCCTGCCACGCGGGCGGCCCGGGTTCGATTCCCGGCCGATGCAAACCACTTTTTTTTGTTCATACTTTTATTTTATTTGCCCTTGACATTGCGCTTTGAATTATGACATATAATAAATAATAAATGCATGCAATTGCTTCCAGTTTGTTAGCAGGCAATTTGCCAAATTTGTGCAAATATAGTTCGCACAAATTGAATTTTGATTTGCGTTCAGGCTTTTTTTTGATAAAAGCCAAGGAGAATTGAAGTAAAAATACACACAAAAAGCTATTCAGAGAACCGCATTAGATCCAATTGAACCTAATTGAGCTTGCGAACAACACCGGCATTAGATAGAGAAAGTGAGGGGAGGGTACACAGAGGAAAGATGAGAATCTACCAGCGGGATACAGAAACGCCTGGAACTACATAAAAAGCAATTGGGAAAAATCTTTAAATTATAGCAATTTTAAAACGAATAAATCTAATAAAATCTTATTATAAAGCTGGTACATTGAAATCCAATTAAAAAAAATATATATATGCGACGCTTATTGCAAAAATTTTCCTACAAGGCTTTTTAAAAAGTAAGTAACTTTTTAGCCTATGTATGTACATATGTATGCTTTTCATAAGTTTTTGATAACATCTTTGGATTTATTCATGCTGTTGTTATCAAATTTATCCCATAATAGTTTAATTTAGTTAAATTATTTTTTATTGTGTCTAAAAATCATGTCAGGCGTGCAAAAACGTGCCAAAATAAAAATGTATATCCATGTTGTGCGCCCAGTAACACTGGCCATTCAATTAGGATCAATCAAAGTGAAATTGTGGAAGCCCGGTGTGGGGCGGGGCTTTGTCCGTTTGGGAACTTGCACAAATGCTAGAACAAACTAGAGAGAACGTGCACCTGATACATTTTTAATTATACTCAAACATGAATTTTCTTACATCAATCAATATGCCACACATATTTAATAGCTCGAGAGTTAAGTTAATGCGTTAATAATTCAAGGGCTGACATACTTATGAAGCTTGCTTTATGAGTTGTAAAAGGTAAAAGTACGTTCTCTCCCCTAAAAAAACAGCTGCGATTTTTTTCAAGCCTTTTCAAGCGGAATGTCACAGTTTTGCGACAATAATAAACTTTTAAGACTGCTTAAATGTGAGCACAAAATGTGCGAATGAGTCATCGTTGCATTTTCAATGTCACACCCTCTGTGGGCACATTAATTGCTGAAATATTAGAAACCACTGCGTTATATTACTCTTTCGGATTCGCGTAATTTGATATTTGCATACGGCGCTATATCATTATAATAAAATCTGTAACCACAATGTTGAGTTTATTGAGTACTTTGGGAACCCTTTACGGCTTTATATAAAGACTGGTTAGACACAAACATATAGATTATGAAGGATTAAGCTTGCATTAAATAGCATAAATATTATGGACCATATAAATAATAGCCTACAAATATAATATAAAATTGTTTAATATATTACTAAAATATACAAAAATTAGAAAAACGTTAAGCAAAAAAAGATCATTTATTAATGGCTTACAAAATTTAAAAAATTTTTAAAATAATATAATTTTGTATATATTTTAGATTATAAACTCATATAAAAAATATTACATTCCAGAAAATTATAGTTTTGTCAAGTTATTCCTAGTTATTCCCGAGCTATTATGGAATTTTTTTTTGGGAATTAGACTTTGAACTCAAAAGATGAGAAAGAATAAATACCCACTCGAGCTTGTTCCCTAAACCCATCTCATCTTTCAACCGGTTTCTATTTTTTAGTCCGGAGAAAGAGCCGGTGAGAGGGGATGTTAGGTGTGTCGAGCAGCCAAGAGCGTTTCGCTTACGCAATCTTTGTTGTTAAACAAAAGCGGCAGCCGCCGGACTGGGCAGAGCGCCAAAACAGAAAAGCAAAAACATTTAAAGGTAGTGTTCGGTGCCGGCATTTGAATGAGCGAAACGCCAAAAAGAAACTGCGCAAACATTTTGCCGGCACTTTTTCATTATCAACCCCAACATTTAAATATGTACACATATGTATGTATATATATCTTATGGGGAACTCCCACGCTATAAGTGGGGTGACTCTCAAGTTTTCGGCCAAAGTCAGTTGCTAGGCGTTAGTCGTTGTCTTTATTTTCCTGGACTACTGCGTAATTATGGGGCGAACTTTGTTCGGACAGTTTTTATTATTCCCTCTTATCGCCATTTCTGCCAGACACACAGAAAAAGTAAATTGAAAAGGCAACCTAAAGAAAAAGATTAAACGAAATTCCATTTACTTTTGCGGTTGTTCGGCAAAAAAAATAAATGCCAAAAGCATTCACAGATTTTCGCCAATAAAAACAAACGAAAATTTTCCAGGCGTGTGGCCACAGTCAAGGAAAAAAGTTCGATAAGGAAATGAAAGAAATTTCTAGAGGAAACAAGATTCGCGAAGAAATTCTCTGCAGTTTTGAGTACTTTTAGAGGTTTTAAAAGGTTAAACAACTTGCTAAAGAATGATTAGAACATCTTACTACTTAATTAATATAATACCGCCCCTGATAACCTCATACAAATATTTGCAAAACAAAATAATCAATTAAAAACAAATTAAAAAAAAGGAAATGATAAAAGGATGATTACAACATTTTAATACTTAATGAATACAGTACTGGCATTGATAGGCTTATTAAAATATTTGTAAAACAATATAATCAATTTAAAACAATTTTCTACAACTGATAACCTATTTAAAATCTACTCGCATATTTTTAGCCAATGATCGCAAAGGTTTCCGCCTTGTGAGTCAAAGGCTTTATTACTTATACGATAACAGAAACCTCAGTCGGGGACGGATACTATGTATTTAACACATGGGTCACACACTCAGTTTTATTATATGGTCCTGATAGCAAAAAAATAAAACTTATAAAATTGCATTTAATCAATTTGAACTGCAGTTTCACTTGATTGTCCCAGCCCCACGCTGATAATCAATACAGAGATAGCGGGTGGGAAGCTTGATTAATTTGTGAATTATTTAGACACGGCGGACATCAATTTTATTGACTAATTGCTAATGATTCACTCGGCCAGCTGGGAATGTGGCGGCTGGCTGATCGAAACAATAATGTTTGTTTCCATATGCCAGCCAAATTGGGCATTTGTGGTAATTTGAGTTAATTGCAGATTTGTTTATCAACAAATAACGATGGGATGCAAGCCGCCTGGTTAATGATGCTAGCGGCGCATAACTAACATTTTGGCGCGGTTGTGATGCGATGGTTGACTTACCAGCTCAGCTGGGATGATGGCGAGTGTGTGGATTCAACAGTGGAGGTCAGGAAAATAGGTAGTATTGAGTATTGAGTTTTTCTTTTACTTCACCCACTTTTTATCCATTTTTTGAACAGTTATCTTATTAAATTCTAAACGTAACTATAAATAATAATGGATATATTTTATCCCGATTTCATTTCAAAACCCTTTACATTTTTAAGTTATTTTTGACTGGCTTCTTTTCTATTATGATTCTAATACTTTGCCCGCAGTTGTAATCTCACTTTAATGGATTACAAGGTTTTTCGCAATTTACGAGAGCGCGCTATTATTGTGGCCACACCTGTGGATGGATATTTATGTTATGAATTTCTGTCTGACCCAAAAAGCCAAACGGAAAAGGACACGGCAGTGCTATGGAAAGTTACCCAAATTAGTTGACTAAAAAACCTGACCAATTAACAAAAATTAGTTTGTCGGTTTTATATTTTCAACCCAGCTGTAGGAGTCATTTTTGTGTAGCTCAAGATATTTGCAAAATGCGTGTGCGCCATTATTTGGACCGACCACACCTGTGGGCGCATATTTATGCTACGATTTTCGTGGGGTGTGTCGCTTAAGGAACTCCCGGATTTACTTACGGCTCTCTTAGTACGGGCGCTATTTTGTAGAGACAGTCGAGGAACTGGGCGTCCAGGCACCAGACACTCGGCTTCAGCGGCTGGCTGTGCACATTGAGTATGCGGAACAGGATGCACACAATAACGGCGACCAGCGTCAGAAAGGCGGTGGACATTGCGCCGATGTTCTACCCAGGATCCGAGGAAATCGGCAGCTGAACTGCCTTAT
Organism: Drosophila auraria; assembly: GCA_008042615.1. Lineage (NCBI taxonomy): Eukaryota > Metazoa > Arthropoda > Insecta > Diptera > Drosophilidae > Drosophila > Drosophila auraria. Next base: position 68,408 of record VNJW01009080.1, read on the forward strand.
CGTCCAATCAGTCGCCACTTATCCTTTACTTTCACCGCACCTTTCGCTTGGAATTTGGTATTATCGAAGTTGTAGCCTGATTTTTCGGTTCGGTGATATTTTATTGGGGAGCAACTATATGTGAACACTTCACGGAAACCGAATTTAGTTTAAAAATTGTGCGAGACAGAATCAGCTTGTGCCTGCTGAGTTTTATTGTTGTCAGTGTTGCCAGATGAATATTTTGTTTTCCCCCTAAAAAATCTCAGAAAGCTATTTCCCCCTAAAAATACTAGTCTTCCCCCTAAATTTAAAAAAACTATTAATTTCAAATAATTAAGAGAAGAAATATCTTATTATGACAACAACCAAAAGTTGTTTAATTGGATTTTTGTTTTTGATAAATTATAAAACAAGTGTTTTGTTATAATCTCTCAAAAATATAAATTAAACTCTATATTGAAAAGTAAATATTATTTAGATATTTTACAAGTTTGGTTATCATGAATTCTACATACTTTAAAATGCAAATCATGTTAAATACACAGAATTTAATGCTGTTTCATCAGCGCACGCATTAAAAAAACAAACATTCCCCAAAAGAAAAAAAACCCTTCTGAGCAAAGAGCATATAAATATATATGGGGAGCAGAGCAGCGTACAATTCAGGTACCTGAATTAGCTAATACCGCTAATTACCGCTAATATCATCTACGTTCCAGACAGAATTCTATCCAAAAACCGTTTTTTTTTTTTTTTATATTATTATATGAAAGCCACCTTGAGGGTACTTCGAATTTCTTAATTTGGCGGCGCTTTTGGACCAAATTCGGGCTAGGGGTCAAAATTCGGGTTAACAGAGTCAAATTACGGGTTAACATGTAAATGGGCGTAAAATTTCGGGTTAACATGTACATGGGGTCGAATTGAAGCTGTTAAGAACAACAGTCTGCTAAAAGGAGAGGAGAGAGCAAATCTCTCTAAGAGCTCTCGATATTTATACTAGAAACTACTAGATTCTGGATTTTAACCAAAGCCTCCAACCAATACTAGCTAACTGTAAATTTCAAAATTCCGCACAGTTACTTTATTTATTTTTAACCCTCTAAGCCCCAAGGTGCCTCAAGGAATTTGGTATATAATCTGTATTATCTAAAAACCGAGAAGCTTTAAAATTATTCGAATTATATTTGTCAGTTGACAATAACTATATGTCATTTGTCAACTGACAACTATAGGTCAAATTATTGAAAATCTTCTCGTTTTTTAGATAATACAGATTTTAGGGCTTAGAGGGTTAATTTCTGCACCAGTGTTGCCAGATAAAAATTTACCTTTCCCCCTAAAAAATCTCAAAGAGTTCATATTTCCCCTAAAAAATCCAGTCTTCCCCCTAAATTTAAAAAAAACTGTTAATTTCAAGTAATTAAGAGAATAAATATCTTATTATGACGTGGGAATGTTGCAAAGCAATAAAATGTCGGTGGAATAACAGTTCCACAGAATGCGCCAACATCAGCTGGCAAAACTTTAAGGCGATAGGAAAATCGTGGGCAGTATTTTCTTTACATCATTTTTTCTCACTAGGATGTCTTAACTAATAAGTTCAACCACACAATTAACACGGTAACTACAAAATTTGTTTTGAATTTTGTTGTTTTTTTTTAAATATATATATAATATATAGTAGGTCCGAACTATCGGAGCTATGAGTGGGAAAATAGTTCGAAACGTGGCTGCCAACCGAAGCAAATTCAAGATTTTGCGCAATTTTTGAAAAGGTTCGGTTTGAATGGGAAATATACAGCTTGACCGTTTATGGTTTATTTTACAATGTAAAAAACGCTCTATCTGTCCATATATAAACTATTTTGTTCAAAATTTTTTTTAATTTTATCACTAGCATGGTGTCTAACTAAATAAAGTTAAATTTTTAACAAAATAATGCGTTTATGGCCAGCGAGAGCGTTTTTTACATTGTAAAATATACCATAAACGGTCACGCTGGAAATATATATTCCCTGCAAACAAAATCAAACACTATGGGGCCTCTAGAACAAACGACGTTGCAAAAATTTTAAATTTTTTCGCGTATTAGAAAAAGAACAGATGTCACGAATTTAAAATGGATATAATAATAATTATAATTTAGCCATATCGGACTTGGCGTCTACATTCCAGGGTGACTCAGAAGACAATCCCGGACATGTTTTAGGCCAACACCTTTTAGGTGTTGCATTAAGCAATGCAATGTTCGAAAAAATTAAAGCCGCCAAAAAGTAGAAGGTTCCTTTTATAATAGCCATTTCTCGCTAGCTGATTCCTGGAATGGTTTCGTTTGACGATCCTCTGGGTCCAGATGTGAAATAGTCACACGTAAATAAGCCAACTTTTATACTCAGTTTGTGGCAACGTTGACTAATTCATTTTGAAAGGAATAACAGTATTCTTCATAGATAAACCCACATCAATTTTAATTAATGAGATCCGTTAAATCGCAAATAATTGGCTTAAATCGTGTGACTTTAGAAAAATGTATATTTTTTATATATAATATATATATCTTTTGAAGATATTTTGGCATCCTTATCTCCACAGAATTGCTATTATCTTAAAAATATATGAAATTTTCTTAATAATATGTATATGTAAGGTATACAATAGAATAAATATTTTATTGTTTCCTTCTTGTCAACTATTTCCACTATTTTTCAACATTGATGAAATTATATGGCGTTATATGACACACCCCTGGTAAACGTACCCCTGCTGGAACATAACGAACACTGGATTCGTGTTTAGCAGTACAAAATACATAGAGGTTACTCTGATCTCCCATTTCAGCTGGGCGTTCATAGCTGAGTTATTAAAAAACATAAATAAATTGCAAAATAAATTCGGAAAATTCGGTAATTTATTAGTAGAAAAAAATCAGATGTCACGATTTAAAAATGGATATAATAATAATTATAAATTAGCCATATGGAACTTGGCGTTTAATTTCCAGGACTAAATTATACATTATTTTCAGGCTCTCCTCTGAGACATTTCAAACACGCTTGACTCTCTGACAGACAACAAAATTTATGTGCTGCATTAAGCAATGCAATGCTCGAAAACATTAAAGCCGCCAAGAGGTAGAAGGTTCCTTTTATAATAGCCATTTCTCGCTGATTCCTGGAATGGTTTCGTTTGACGATCCTCTGGGTCCAGATGTAAAATAATCACACGTAAATAAGCCAACTTTTATACTCAGTTTGTGGCAACGTTGACTAATTCATTTTGAAAGGAATAACAGTATTCTTCATAGATTAACCCCTATCAATTTTAATTAATGAGATCCGTTAAATCGCAAATAATTGGCTTAAATCGTGTGACTGTAAAAGAATGTATGTACGTATTAGTTATATATATGTACATATATAAATTATATTTTTCATATTCAATAGTTCCATCGTGTCAAAACCAACTCTCTCGCTCTCAATTCTCTCTCGCTCAAGTTCTCTCTTTAAAGATAAAGTTGATGAAACATCGATGAAATGTGATGCAATTTTGATGAAAAATGAAATTGTTGATGAATCATCGATTAAATGTTGATGAAAGGATGATGAATCATCGATAAGTTTGTCACTGATGACAGCCTAGGACATGCCCATGTTAATTTCATCAACAGTTTGTATGGAATTTCATCGATGATTCATCAACAACAACGAAGTTTTCTTGATGAATCGTTGATAAAACGTTGATGAAACCATGATATAATTATAGAAGGTAGTCTCGTCGTGTGTTTGGCGTTCGGGTGTAGGGCCTTATTGAACACATCGTGTTTGTTCGTTGACGTGAAAGGCTGTGTGTGTAAAAATTATATTATCTTTCATTAACCCTTATATGAAACAAAAAAATGTTTTTTTGCAATTTTTTTCGCAAACACCTTCAAGGCTTAAATTTTATTAATGCACCGAAATGTTTGGTAAGGAGAACGTTGTGGGAGCCAATTTTGGAGTGCAGCCTTAGTGAGAACTCGAGAATTTGCGACACGCATTTTAGTGCTTCCTAGTGGAAGTCGATAACCAATAAGGGAAAGACTTTCAAGAGAAGGCGACTAAACAATGATGCTGTTTCGGAAAGAAAAGCAGAGCCGGAACCAGCAATTCCAAAATTAAGCTACGCCGAATCGAGCTCGAAAATTAAAAATTAAATTATAAATAAAGAGCTCCAACTTATTATTATAATAGGCCAGATTTAACCCCATATACCAAATAAGGGTTAACCCACATTTGCTATTGTCGTATACATTCGTTTCTCTCACACGAACTTTGACAGCCGAACTAGGGCCTTATTGGTACGAACGAGGGCCTTATTTTTCCGACGAGACTACCTTCTATAATTGTATCATGGATGAAACGATGTGAATAATGAAGCTAAGCAGCTGCTGCATGGCACACTTGTCGTATATACGTAATTACATAACATTTTCCAGGGACTCGTCCAATTTGTAATGCACAGCGCTGCTCTATTGATGGCAAGTAGAATCGATTTTTCGAGTTTCTAAATTTTGAGAGGACTTTGGACTATCTGAATTGAAAACATATAAGTTTAGCTTAGATAATATATAATATTACCCGTTCTAGTTCTCTAAAATCATTCAGAACTCACATATTCAAACAATTACTTTTCAGCAGCCCATATTTAGAAATTTCCGTTTATTCCTTTCTTAAAGATTATACATAGCATGAAGATCACATCTATTTCAAGTAAATGTTACAAGAGAACAAATTAAATTAAAAAAATCGTGAAAAAGCCAATAACACATTTAAGAAACCTTACTGAAAAAAATACTTTCACCAACAAAAGTTCATTAAACAAAGATGGTTAATTTAAATTTTTAACCCTGTAGATAATCCATAAGGAAGGGCTTATCATCCGCAGCATATGGCGTCAAAGGAACATCATATGGTAATGGGAAAGCTGGTACACCATCGCGAGTATTGCCCAAGGGAAACGTGTCCTCGCCAGTCTGTAAAGAGCAACACAACTAAAATTAAATATGCAAACTTTAAATAGAGCTCCGAACTCACCACAAATCTAGGCAGGAAGAGGACGCCAGCTTCATAATTGGCGATCCTCAGGCAGGGCTGGATATTGGAGTTCTTGTTGAAGCAACCCCAGGCAGCCTTCGAGAGATTCGCCGAGGTCAAAACGAACCAATATACCGATTGATCCTCTAGGTTATAGCGTGTATAGCTTTTAATGTGTGGCATGGCCCTGGAACGATGTCGATCGCTGGATTTCCATTGCTGCAAATGCTCCTTGAGCCACGGCTGCTTGTCATTGGTATTCTTGCCATAGGGCAGACAACCGCCGCCCAGCATTCCATCGTGACTACCCGAGACGTTCCCATAACTGGGATATATCATCTTAAAGGCTGGCATTTGCCGCAATTTACCCAACGGGGTGGAATCCTTCTTCAGGCTATTGACGAAATCCTGCTGAATCCAGGCCTGAACATTTGCACCCAGGCTGCCGATGCTCGAGCTCTGGCAAACTACGGGTATGCGATCATTAATCGGGGCCGCATGTTTGGCCAGCAGCGCTCCCAGGCGAGCATGGCCCCACGGATGACCGCGAACAGTACTCTCGCGATGGCCTCCAGGCACGGAACCCAAAAAGAAAACGTTGATAGCGCTAAAATCACTCTTCCGGATTCGCGCTATCCAAGGCTGCAGTTGGCTTATCTTGTACTCCACCAGATATAGCATCAAGTCCTGCTTGAATCCAGTCTCGCTTTCGCCAGCGCCCGTATCAGCATCCTCTGGCAATGCCGGCAGCTTGGGACTTATCCACACGCCCTGCGTGCGATTGTGCCAATCGTCCTCGTAGAGATTCGCCGTGGAGATGACCACACGCATGGATCCATCGGTGTAGGCTAGTAGCATCATTTTGGTGTGAGATGTTGCAAACGGCGTGGGCATCTTTACCCCGATGGCCGTGACCTGTGGCTTGAATTTGCCAATGCCCAGAAGCTCGGGAGATTCATCGCCATAGAGGACCAAAAGGGGTTTGTCGCTGCAAACAAAAACACCTCCATAAGTTGTTGTTAAAGGACCGAGAATCGAAAAATTACTAACAGTATCCCGGCAAAGTAATAGTGTCCCAGGAGCCAACCAATGTCCACCATAAAGTTGATTTGCACACTGCTTTCGATCTCGCCCAGACTTTCATCGAGGATTTCCTGGAGCGTCACGCTTAACGACTCAGAGTGCGTGGGCTTCGAGTCCGTAATCGCCGTTAGGAACATGTTGTAAGGAGCAGCACGCTCCAGCTTCTTGGCCATTCCTCCTTTTTCCACCACCACGGGAATGTAGTCTCTGATGTTCCGCTCATTTAGCTTTTGCTTTTTGGCCAAATTGGAGGTGTCTTTGGGAGCGGACGTTAAATTGGAAGCTTGGGAAGTGGAGGAACCGGAAGGATTAAAGCTCGACGATGCAGAACTGGAGGATTCACGGCTAGTTGGAGCAGCAGCAGCTGGTGGGTTTGTACCAGAAACATTCGCTTGCTTCTCCTTTTTTGCTCCCTCCTTGGGAAAGAGTTTCTCGAGCAACTTCAATTGGGTTTCAATCAGGTCACTCGAGTACTTGGCAGGTATATCATAGTCCCCTGAAGCATTTCCTTTTTTATAAATAGCATCCACTGTAGTAATAAAATAAAATAAACATTTTGTTCCCTTTTGTGTTTTTGCTTTACTCACAATGTTCATGGGAAAACTCGCCAAAATGGATGGGATTCTTCCTGTAGCATTTCTCGCCATAAGGACACTCCTTCATGTTGCTTGAATATTTTATTTAGTTAACTAAAATACCTTGAGTTTGATAAACAAATTAAATTAACAAAAGATTTTCGCAAATGGCAAAAACAAAGCGCGCTTAGCAGTGTGACCGTCGTTCATAATGCTGAAAAGAGTGGATTATTCACTACATGGCTAATGGGCACTCTTAAATGCTAACGGTGAGGTAGATTTCACTTTCCATCGTTTTTTGGGTGACAATCGAGAAACCTGAAACTAGGCCGTCCTATGTGAGAAAATGCGGAAAAAACTTCAGATGTCCCTTAAGAATTCTTTGTGAACACACATATCAACAAAAGTTGCCACACTTTTCAATAAATGTACCGCATATTTTTCAATTTTAAATCGATTAATTTGATGCTTTTCAGAATTGAAATGAAATTGAATGAAAACTTAGAAACTGGGCTTGTTACAATATTAGTAAAAATATATAAATGATGATACTCAATTACTTTTTAAGTATATTAATAATTTTAAGAAATGGAATTATTTTTTATTTTTATTTTTTAATTATTATTTACGAAATATTAACCAAAAAATTTCAATTAAATCGAAGAAAATAAAGTTTCTACATGTTAAGAAATAAATTTAATAATGTTTTTTATTGGGTTGGGGCAGATTTCGCAATCGCGGGTACCTTAAATATCCTTTGGAATTATCGAGTCCCCCACCTTTTTTTAAACTGCTCCCCTCACAGAGGAGGAGCCAACATGCACGGTATCTTAAACAGAGGGGAAAAATTATTATGAATTTCGGTTTAGAGTTTAATCTGATCTTATCGACCGTTTTTGAGAAATTCACTTACACTAAGAGAAAATAAACACAAAAGTAATTTTATTTATTATTAGGAAAATTTCATATATTTTAAAGATAAAATCAATTCTTTGGAGATAAGGATGCCAAAATATCTTCAAAAGATATTTTATTTTGTAGGGTGTAGCTGATACAAAACTGTGAAAAATTTACATTTTTTTACTATCAGTCACACTATTTAAGCCAATTGTCTGCGATTTAACGGATCTCATTAATTAAAATTGATATGGGTTAAAGTCGAAGGCCACCGCTGCTAGTGCTCGGTTAAATAATTATTAAGTTTAACATTGTATGCCAGACTTAATTTGTTAAATAAAATAATAATGATATGGGTTAATCTATGAAGAATACTATTATTCCTTTCAAAATGAATTAGTCAACGTTGCCACAAACTGAGTATAAAAGTTGGCTTATTTACGTGTGACTATTTCACATCTGGACCCAGAGGATCGTCAAACGAAACCACTCCAGGAATTAGCTAGCGAGAAATGGCTATTATAAAAGGAACCTTCTACTTTTTGGCGGCTTTAATGTTTTCGAACATTGCATTGCTTAATGCAGCAATGCAATGCATTTGTCTGGAACCACTTTCTGAAGAATGTTTAAAGTGTATCATTGGAAAATAAACGCCAAGAGTTTCGTTGAATCACAGATAATAGCTTATATCGTGTGACTGTAAAAAAAATGTATATTTTTCATATATAATATATATATACATTTTCTGAACAATAAATAAAATCACTTTTGTGTTTATTTTCTCTTGGTATAAGTGCGTGGACCCCAAATTAAATTGAACTTTTATGACTAATGGCGTTGGATTTCTCAAGAACTGTCCGAAACGGAAATTCATAATGGGTTTCCCCTTTGTTTAAGATACCGTGCATGTTGGCCAATCCTCTGTGAGACTTGCAAGACTTTTTTGAAAGTTAGCGTCGAATCGGTATTGTTAAATATCGAAAGTGACAAATAGCTATCGGTTCCCCAACGCATGGTATGTTTACCTTGCGTTTGCCAAATTGCCAATGACATACAATGCCAATTCTTAAACTTTAATTAATAAAATTCATTCATTTATTAATTAGTTTTTCTAGTTCCCGCTAATACTTTGAATGCGGAACCAGAGTGGTTTCAGTTCGGGTTGAACCACAGACTTACGACTGATTGCAGCTCCGGAGCTCACGCCTTTCCTAACAACTATTTTGAACGCCCCACAGTAATGCGATTTTCTCAAAATCTGTAGATACGTTTTTAATGAAACTCTCACCAAATATTCTGAATTCGATCCCCAATATGTCTATAAACCGTGCATATTGGCTCATCTTCTGACAGACGAGTTTTATGACATTGAATTTTTGCTGCTTGGTTTTGTATGGAAGAGTTCTATAGGCTTGGCCACTGTTGAGCGATTTTCCCAAAAACTGTCGTTGAAGAAAACATAAGTAAATTTATTTCTCAATATGTAGGAACTTATTTTCTTCGATTTAATGGTTTATTTTCGAAATTATTCAAAAACAAAAAACTCCCTCCGTATTCCATTTCCCACCGTTCCATTTACACGCTAATTTGACGAACATATATTTGTATACCCAATTCAAATAATCCCGAGTTTTAACAGACATTTTGTATGGTATTTTAGTGGTATATGGTGAATATATTTTAGTATATATTTTTGAGGGATAAATGGTATTTTTCGATTTGTCCGGCGCGGTCACGCTGTTTGTATGTGCATTTCGTGATAAATATTTTTGAAAAAATAAAAACAGAATTTATGCGCATTTGCGGTGCCCGAAACCAGTCAAAATGACCAAATAAACCTGCAGGGAGTGCTCACTTCCACGCGTAAGTAGTTCGCATCCAGTTTTCACCGATTTTTCCCTGAAGAAAAGACGAATTTTAAGTGCAATTACGTTTGGTGAAAGAGGAGAGAAAAAATGTTTCCTTGTATTTGTGCTACGCTGCTGCTGCTGCTTCTTCTTTACTGCGACCGCCACACTATTGTTGTTGTGTTGTTTTTGTTGTGGCGGTGGGGCAAAATTGTTGTTGTTCTCTGCAGGGACGATCACAGTTTTATTCTCAGCCTCAGTTTTATGCTGCAATATATGTATACGTGTGTTTGTCTGGTTGTCTATGCGTATTGTGTATGTATAAGTGTGTGCGCGCCATTAATTGAACAAAAAAAGGAAAAAGTAGCGAGAAAAAGTGCCATTGCTTATAAATACACACAATAAAATTAAATTTTTATTATGTTTTGAAAATACTTGAAGTGCGCGCACCCATACAAACACACAGTAGCAAATCTCTTCCAATTTCCACTTGAGCCTCTGCCTCCGCCGCTGCCGCGGTCAGCGTCGCTGCCAGCAGCACAGGTGCGGAGTGCGCGGGTATTTGTTTCAAGTGAAGAACCAAACAAATACAAAAATGGGAAATGAAAATAAAAAACAATCAAATGCGCTGCACATTTCGGTGAATAATCCAGTTGGAGGGGAACTTTGCTCTCTTTTTCTCACCTTTATGACTCAGCGTCTCGCCTACGCGCATCGTTTGATAATTGGAGCTTTGCTCTCTTCACTCCCTCTTTTGGCTATCTCACTCTTACCACCTTTCAAACGGTAAATAATAAACAGCACGGCCGGCTGGGCAAATCTTATCAGAAATTTCACCGCCCGCCCCGAGATGCAAAGTTTCCAATTGGGCAGAAATGGGGGTGAAACGGAAATAACTCTTTGTTGTGGAATTTCCGTTTCAAATTACTGAACTTAAATCTGTAGTATTTTCTAAGGATATTAAATGGGTCTGAGATTTAAATTTTCAGATTTTCAATTCTTCCCAAATATTAACTGTATTTCCTTTGATCTTTCCCTTAACATTTAATGGATGTTTAATTTCTAAATTACACATTTTAACAGTTTTTAATAATACCCGTTTACAGATATTTTTTAAGTTATTCTTAGAAAATCATTTTAATTTAATCAACCGGTCTTTATAAATTATTATTAATATTTATTATTAAAAAATATTCTGTTTTTCGCTCACTAATAAAAGTCGCAGTTTGTCAAAATCTTTCTATTTGCCTAAATGTTGTATACAATTTTTGTTTAAACTATTTGCCTGAGTTCAGTTGAGTTCTTGCTGCTCACGCGTGTGTATATTTGTGTGCTTATCAACGCTACGCTGTTTTCGCTGCGCTTCTTTTTTCTTTTTTTTTTGTTATCAGCAGCAGAGGCAGTGGCAGCGGCAGAGGGAAAATCAGAAGGGGCCGTGTGCAAGCAATTGAAATAGCAAATGCAGTTGCAGTTACAGTGGCATTAGAGAAGCAGCAGCAGAGGCGTCAAGATTTTAGCGTAAAAGAAAATTGAGTTGTAATTATTTTAGCTTGCATTTTCAAAAAGAAAAGCTAGAAAAGGGAAAGAAAGAATGTCAAAGTAGATTCCCTATTTTTAATTATATTAATCAAAGATTAGAGGTGAATGCTTCACTTCCAAAGTTGCCTTCAAAGTTATATTTCTAGCTTTAATTTTAGTTTGTGTTAGAGACTTAAGGGCCAAGTATCTTACTTTCGAGAGCCTTAAAATATAGTTCTAATTTTGTCATATAAACTAAGCTGCTTTGGCACGGGTTTCATTCAAGGATTCACCTATCATGAAGGAATCGAGTTTACATACTTCTTACCAAAATATCCACCACTTTAATTTTTTTCGAATTTAAATTCATATATTTTCATGCTTGGTAAGCGTTGTTCTTTGCTTCCTCTAATTCCCAAGTTCCAAGATTTGACGGGAAAAGAGCCCACAGTGACAGCCCCCGGCAGTTGCAGCAGCAAATCTTTTCCTTTGTCCAAAGGTAACTGAAGCGAAGCGCGACACAAGACGCGAAGATTTGCCTGCAATGTGTGTGCACTCAATTCCACTTGGCGAACACCGCTCGACATGTGGGTGGGTTTTGATTTTTCTAGTGGTTCCGATCTGGGTTCTGTTTGGTTTCGTTTTATTCCCTTTTTTGCGGTTTGTTTCTATGATTTAAAACAGTGAACACGGGCTCGAAGGGAAATATATCTGTAATTGAAATCTTAATAACAATCTGTTTTCCAAACTTATTTAATTCCAGAAATAATAACTTTTCAAAGCCTTCTAATTATGCAGTATTTATACAAGAAAAAGAAACAATTAAGAAGCCAATCCTATCGCTTTTAGATTATTTGCAAGCTTAAATCTATTTTGATTCTTTTTGATAGCAACTAAAATACTTTTCTTAACGCTGAATCATGTCCAAGATTTCCTGCTAATCTGATTGGTGACTTAACTGCGTTATCTTCCGTGGGGTATTCCAGTCCGATTTCAGCTGCGGTGTTAGTTCCCGAGGCAAGATCATAAATCATTTTGTAAAAACGCCGCTAGAAGTTCCCAATAAAAGTAATGGCTAGTCTGAAGTTACGCCCTCGATCCATGGGTTTCTCTCTACTATGACACCCACACATCAAAGAGACTCCACCCACAAATGCAGTAGGTTTTGTGCTTTGTGTTTTAAAAGCTATTCTAATTTATGTTGCATATTGTTTAGTTAAAAATTTACCTTCAACTTTGCGAGAACCCCTCCATTCGCCCGGGGAATTGATTGGCAATTCAAATTTGCCAGCCCGAAAATTAAGTGCGCAAAGTCAATATTTCAATTTAGGCATAAACCAAGCAGAAAAAGATATATTCACAAAAAAACTGCATTTCATATGGGCAATTTGCATATGACGGTGGCTTTGGCTCCAGGTAACTGGCTGGCTGAGTCTCGGCCTACGCACCGCCAAAAAGTTGCAAATGCAGACGCAAACTCAACGGCGGCCGCCTCTTGAAATGAGCTTCAAATGGTTTGTCTAACAAACTGCTGCGTTTTGCCAGCTTGCCAAATAATTATGTTATTAATTGGATTTATGCGCAGTTTGTGCAACATGCAACATGCAAATTTTCATGTCCGTAACTCAAGAAAATAATAAAACCAAAATCAAAAGTGATCAAGTCATTATAACTCACCCGGTCCCCCTTTATCTTTGTGTCGGCAATTATAGTTTGTGGAACGAAAATGTAGGGTTCGAAAGTAATAAATGTTTTTTAAACGAGAGGCATTTTAAGTGGTTAATTATATTATCAATAAAGAATAAATCTAATTTGAAACGTTTTATATAGCTTACTAGTTTACTACTTTAGGGATTTATAAGAATACTAAAAACAATAATTTATTCAAGGAGTATTCTTCTGGCTAAAGGTCTAGTATTTCTTTATTATTTAACCCATCCAAGATTCAAGACTAAAATCTGTCTGATCAATAGATTTCGTTTAATCAAAAGCTTGCTATGATTACATTTTTTTAATAAAAAACATTTCCAAGGCCCTAACAACGCCGAAACGGACTGTACAGATCTCCTAACGGCTTATCGCCGTCAACTAATTTTAGATCTATCGAAAGCGTGATTTACGCTTTTCAGTTTTCAGTATTCCGCGTATTTTTTTCCCTCTTTTTTTCTCAGTCAGTGTCAGTGGGCGGCCCCTTCTTGTTATTTTTTGATATCCATATAAATATTTTTGTTCCCCATCCGCTGTTTCCCCTCAAAGTCCTCATGCTCTTGATCTTCTTGTCGCGATAATCCGTCCGCGCAATGGTAATAAAACGACAACAAATAACGAAACCGAAAGAAAAAAAAATTGTCAACACGAATTTGAACTTATTTTTAGACCCTGGCGCAATAGGATTTTCTCTTTTATTGTTAAAGTACCGACAACAACTTTATTAAGAAGTGCTTGGGAGCAGATTCTTATCAGCGGGGCTGGCTTTTGGCCCGCAAATCCCAAACTTTTTTCTGGCTTTTAAATCAAAGATCAAAAGGAGTTGCTGTTAGTGGGGATTCGAGTAAAAGATACTCTTTAATTTGTGGCAATTTAGTAAAAATAATTCGGAAACTAAATAATTAAACTAAATTCTGGCTTTTATTAACTTAAAAATAATAATAATTTTCAATTTAAGTTTATTTTTTATTCAAGTAAAGGAAACTGTCCACTTTAGAAAACATTTTAGTGGAAAGCAATGGCAATTCAATCGCAAAAATTTCTATAAAACCCTCTATTTCCTATGTGCCCACCTAAACCCTTTAACTACTTCCCTAAAATATTAATCCATTCGCTTTATTCGCTTATTCACTCTCTAGCCCGTTAAAGTGCCACATTCAGTGCGCGAAATTGAAGCAAATGGCAGCTAAAAGAGACAAACTGCGCCAAAAACTTATGAAAACGCAACTTTAAACTGTAATAAAGTGGGAAATTACAGCGCATAAATCTCTGTCGCTGAACTGTCAGTGAGCCGGCGACTGGCAATTGAAGGGGTCTTTGTGGGGCTCGGATCGGAACGGGGCGGCGAAGAAGGCATGCAACAGGCAGGCAGTGGAGCCAACACCCACGCAATGCGAGCTCGTCTTGAATGAAATTAGCCCGTAACTAGAGTTTACAGTTTGGCAGCTACTGGCGATCGTCGTCCGATCGCGCCTGAATACCAAGTATTCTGGGTCTTAGCCACACACCGAGAGATGGCGAAGAACTACTGCTTAGGTATTCTCTAGATGTCCGCAATTGGCGCTTCATTGCCCATATAATGCTAATAATTATTGCATTTAAAATCTAATAAATTTTTGCATTGACAACGCGGAGTTCGATGGAGTCCGTGAGGTGAAGTGGGATGGGTTGGGAAGGCAATTGGATGGCCATAAACAACTATTCCCAGCCGCTCCTATTTTAATGGTGTAGCTATCTGTCAAGGCATTGGAAAATTACGTGGAAGTCTGCTTTCAACACGTCGATACTTATGGGTGATAGTATTTTTTTACGGTTGTATTATTTGTTGTCTAAAAATGCATTTTAAATATAAATTTAACTTTTAAAACGAAGAATCAAATCAAACATAGAAGTACCACTAATTCCTGTAATTGATAATTCTTAACCTAAAACGGCTTAAGCAGCTTGTCTCTTTCGACAAATACTGTGAGTCCTTAGAGGTGTTTTCCTTGGGCATCCCTGCTCTGGAGCTTTTGTGATAGTTTTATCTGTTTAGTTTGTTCTAAAATTACTTTTTACAGCTTAAACAATTTTCTTTATGTTTCAAGCATACGCAAACTTCAAAAAGGTTTTTTATTTTTTAACTTTAGTTAGGCCTGTCTGTCTCGTTAGATCATATCCTGTTCACTGATTTTACTGATCATCAATTAAGTATTATTAATCTGCGCTTTTTTTCTCGTTCTCCCTTACCTCTTGTACCTTCTTCTGGCGCTAGTCTCTAGTGACAGTAAAGCGCTTTTCGACCGTTTTGACCATAATTGTTGTGCTTGTCATTGGTTGTGTTGCTTGGCCAACGTTAAAGTGCAGTCCGAGTATTCTGTATGGCGCCTGTGTGTGAGTGCGTGTTAAATACATGTAATTAGCCATGTTTGTGCCATTTAATCCACTCGATTGTGGAGTTCTCTCCCCTCTGGAACTCTTCCTTCTTTTTTCGCTTACTCGCGCGGCGACGCTTTTCTAAGAATTCTTTTACGTTTTGTTTTGGCGCACGCATTAGGCGCCACACAGCAGCAGCACGTTTAACCCGCAGGACATGGGCAGCGAGGGTTAGGCGGAAGGGACGAAGGCTATGACGATGGCCATGGTTTAAGGGAGCTGGGTCGGGGCAGTGGCAATCTCGGGAGCTGTGGCGCATACTCCACATATTTATGGCTATTTAAGCGAACCGAACGAATCGTGGATGCCGATGACGATGACGAACTTGCTGACGCTGCTTCCAGTTGCTGTTGCTCTTCTGCTTGTTGCACGTTGCTGCTGCTGCTGCCTGTTGTTCCTCCAGGCTACAGATAAGGTCAAAACAATAGTATACATTTGAAATAAATATAATAACTATATTTGTTAAAGTACAATTCAGAGACTTAGAAGTCGATCTAAGTTATGTTAAAATTAGGAATTTGTATGAAGATTTTATCTTTATCCTTTCTTTGTATAATCTATTAAATCTTTAAATACCTAACCAATACTAAACCAAGGTTCTTCAAACTATAACGTTAACAAAATACACTGTTTAATAAAGAAAACAACTTTGAAACTATTAAAGTTCTTGTAATTCTCTGTTTAAACAATAAGCCAATATATTTAAATAAATGAAAGTCTACTATTTCGACGGCAACTGTTTAGTGCTCCCAATACTTGCCACTGCTGCTGCTGTGGTCCTGCAGTCATTGGCATTGATTGGCAGTTGAACACGCAACAATTGTTGCATGTACAGGCGTCGGCAATGACGGTGAGACGACGACAAACCACAACAATACTGGGGCGCACACAAGAGCCTCAACCATCACAACAAAGTCGATGATTGCGGCTTCTGGCAGTTTACTTTGTCACATGTTTAACCATTACTTTGTAAGCTGCTTTAATTGGCTTGCTCTGCAGGCCCTCGTCAAAATTTGTCAAGTTCTATTGGGTAGCTAGGCTTTTATTTACTTATTTGTAGTTTAAAATTATGTATTCTTAGGTAATAATTTAGCAGGAATGATTATGGAGGGATTTAATTATTATTATTTTACTTAAACTTCTGTGAATAGAGGCAGTAAAAATATTTTTCTTAAAGTAAGGAGACTAAATATTACCATTATCTTAATTCTGTTAAGCCTTTCTTATACATTCTTTTAATTTTGGGTAGTAATATCTTTAGAAGGCACAACCAAGAGTAAATCGTGACACTCCCTTTTATAAGTAGTGTGCTGGCTCGACCACCCACCACCACTTGGTCCCATTTCAAGCTCTCGGTTTTGCAATGCGGTGGTGTCTCCGTGTTGACAGCTCAATTACTCACATGACAAAGTCTGCGTGCCCCTCTGCAATTATCGCGGCAATTATTTGCAATTAGAATTGAGTTAATTTACTCAAAAAAGGATTTTTTCCTGAGACCACCGCATTTTTTCCCTTTGACGTTTGCACTTTGGCACGTGCAAGGGTAACGGGGGGACAAAGGAAAATGTATAGGGCTCATGTGTGTGTTTATGCAATTTGCGTTTTTACTTTTTTTATTGTTTCAGCCGGTCTACATAATTATAGCATATATGTGGAAGGTTTTTTGTTAGTTTTTAGCTTTCGCTTGCGTTCTCCAGGGGCGCGCGCTACATGACTATTTTCGACGATTTTTACGACGAATGTGTAATGTTACCCATGTTGGCAATAAATTCGCGTTTAGTAGTGTTAAACACGCAATAAAAAACTAGTGGGAGGAGCGATTGTACATAAACATATTCGCATTCTAAGCATATTTACAGTTGGGGTCAAAATTATAGAGATGAACCAGAAACTTTAAAATTAATTATAATCATAATAATGATTACTATAAACATCGAGCTTCAGGCAAAACTGTTAGACCTTAAGTCTTAAGGTCGAATTTGTATAAATAATAAAATATTAAAACTTGGGAATTTGAAAGATAATCTTTGATGTTTTGGAGGTTTTTTTTTAATATTTTAAGATTTAATAACTCAGAACTTAACTATTTTTATTTGTTTTCCAAAGAAAAAATGTGTAAAAATTCTGTTTTAAAGGTTTAATCAATATTTTCACTTCAATCTTCCGCATTTCCTACATTATTACTACGATTACATTATTCTACATTTCCTCTCTCACCCCCTGATGTAATTAATGGATAAATATAATAATTATTTACCTCCATAATTGATTGAACAAAGCATCCTTTAAGCATGTATTGCATACTCTACTATAGCTGTATCAATCCTCTATATGTTTCCTGGTCGATTTGGCCACTGCACTTGCGATTTCCAGCACGCCCCAGCAGCTGTTTGGCTGCTTCCGCCCCTTTTCGAAATTCTAGGCATTTACGCAGGGAAATTCGATGTGTTAGCTTGGCTCCATTGAATTCCGAATTCGATTCCTCGCTTGTCCCACGCACGAAAAATATCGTTGACGCTGCCGCTGCCTCTCCTCCTTAAAGTCCAACCTCCGTCGCCGCCCTCTCCCCAATTTCGCCTCGTACACTTGTTGTGGTTGCGGTGGTGGGGTGTTTACAGTTTGATTGTGATTGTGGGCTGACGCCACCACCACCAACGAAGGCGATGAACTTAAAGAAAATATTGAAATTTAAATTTAATAATTGAAAACAATTTTTTTTTAATTTTGTCAACTACATAAACGAACAAAATCGTTTATAACAGAAGTTATAGGCTAAGAAATTAGTTGCTAGACGTTGCAGGCAATCAGTAACCTCTTTACCATTTATGCAACCTAAAAACAAATTGGGAATTGTAGCTTGATCGATGAAGATATTAATATATTATAAGATACTTTAAAAAGGAGGAATATCTATTATAAATTTAATTCGATTTACATTCTTACAATGCTTAATATTAAGGCTCCCAAATTGTGTTTTTTTTGTTCTGTGTGCCTGCCTCACACAAACACGTTTGCGTTCACGTGCAGGCGCCCCAACTGCAGATAGGGCATTTGATTTGTTTTAAACAAACTTTAGCTGCCTGCGTAGTGGTGGTGTGCACTTGCCTGCCTGCACAACACACTCAATCACAAAAAAAAGAAGAGAATAATACGTCACTCAACAGTGGCTAGAAATCAGGGCTGAGGTAAAGAACTCAAAACATTAAATCTTAAAAATATTAAATTTTAATTAAACCGTATAACGCGAAACAGTATAACTGGGAAAAATGTTACCTTGGGCTAAAACTAATCATAATAAATAAAATATATTGAGAAAAAAAACTACAATTTCCTAACTTATATGTATGAGGACTTAAATTTAAATTAATTCTCCCCCAAAGGCTTCACCTTCTATAGTTAAAAAAGGAACTGCATCGCCACTCATTGCCAGCCCTGGCAAACCCACTCAGATACACACACTCGGCGAATGCAGTTGGGCTCCGTTCAGTTCGTCAGTCAGCCAATTCGTCACTCACTCATTCAGCCAGCCAGTCAGTCAGTCATCGCTCGGTGGATTCAGTTTTCTGTTCAATTCGTTCGGCATTCGTCGTCGATCGTTCGCGTCGTGCAGTTGGTTTCGCGCTCTTGCTCCCCTTTGCGTCCCTTTTTTTTCGATTTCTCTGGGGATTTTTGCGTAATTTCCCGCAAAAATACTGCCGAGCAGCCCCAATAAATTAAATTATTATTATTGAAGTGCGCACACACCGCGAAACGAAAAGATAACAATTGAATTAAGAATCGGAAATGTAACTGCAGGAGCAGCGACTAATAAAGGGAATCGATCGACGATCAACGATCGCCGTCGTGGAGGGTCGCATTTGCATACGAATAACATTTTGATGCTGATTTTGATTTGTGCATCGGTATCGCGAGCGGCTGTGTGTGTGCCAGCGCGTGTGTGTGTGTGTAATAAAAATAAATAAAATAATATCTGCAATCTCAACATGTGTACGTTTGTTTTGCCTTTTCCCCCTGCTCAATTTTTGAGTTTTTCCTCAAATTGAAACTTTTGCTTCGTTCTTTATCTTTTGCCTTTGGTGTGTGCATTGTTTGTTTATTTTTATACCCTTGCAGAGGGTATTATAATTTTGCCATGATATTTGCAACGCAGTGAAGGAGGCATCTCCGACCCCATAAAGTATATTTATTCTTGATCAGCATCACCAGCCGAGTCGATCTAGCCATGTCCGTCTGTCTGTCTGTCCGTCTGTCTGTCCGTCTGTCGGTTTCTACGCGAACTAGTCTCTCAGTTTTTGAGCTATCGGGCTGAAACTTTCAGCATAGTCTTACTTCTTAAGCACGCAGTATATATGTCGGAACGGCCGAAATCGGATCACTATATCCTATAGCTGCCATAGGAATGATGGCGAAATTTTTGTAAAAAAAATTTTAACATCTCTGTTTTTCAACGAATTTCTTTAAACTTCGAGATATAATCGTTATTTATAGTTCTAGAACTACGGTTTTAATTTCATTAAGATCATACAACTATATCATATAGCTGCCATAGAAGGGATCGGTCGATTTATATGAAAATGTAAAATTCTACATGTAAAATGTAAAATTTACAAAATTTACATAATTTGACATTTTTTTTTTTACATTACCAAAATGGACCGATTTTCAATGATCCAACTGCAAGGGTATACAAACTTCGGTTTACCGAAGTTAGCTTTCTTTCTCGTTAAACATTGGGTCCGAGTCCCTACTATTTCTCTTTCATTTTCTGGTACTCTTTCATTTTTGGTTCTTTTTTTTCCCCCATTTTTGCCCTCTTTCAATGGCAGCGGAAGTGCCAGTGGCAGTGCTTCTGTGTACGTCCAACATTTTCCCAAGTACCTACCTTTATTTTTACCTGGCTCCCATGATTTACGCGTTATTGTCACTGCCGCACTTATGATTGATTATCGATTGGAATTATATGATACGCATGCGCGAATGCGTGCCTGCCATAAAAGTCCCACAAAAAGTCCTCGGGCTCGGTTCTCCGTTCTTCTCCACCTGAGTTATGATCGCTGGATTGTTGAGCGTCAGTGCACTGAACACAAATTAGTGTAGATGTTTAAATATATACTCTGGAGTTTATTTGAAGATGTTAAATTAGTTCACCGGGTCTTTTAGTATATTCTTTAATATCTTCGTTTGGAAATTATATAGTTTGAAGTCTTTGGCACCTTTTAGTTTCTGGCTTTATCTATTTTTACCTACTTTCCTAACTATAGAATTCATTAATATGAAATTAAATTAAGATTAGCTTGCAAATATAAAGTGCAGACTTATAAAAGATCATAATTTTGTCTTTACTTTAATGTGTTCCCAGGAACCTTTTTTTCGAGTGCGCTTTTCTTGGAATAAAAAGAGAGAATGCGCTAGTTTTGGGTGGGGCAAGAAGGAAAAAACAGAAACAGGGACGGCGAGGAGTTGGCTACGTGATCTGAGCTCGGGTAATACGTAATTGCGAATTACGATTATTGATCTTTAATTGATTGGGGAAACGTCCCCATGGGGCGTGCAGATACCAACTGACAATGGATCATAAATGCATCGTAAATTGTTAAAATTATATTGAAATCGAAAAAGATAAACACTTTTGTTGTCTGACTGGGAAATTTTATTTAGAACAATTACCAATTACAGACCAATAACCATTTTTACTGGTCAAGAAATATCTTCTATTAAAACGATTATTTACGTATGTATGTATTTATTATAACATTTCCCAAACTAACAAATATTAGCCAAGGCAATCCCTGTTCAAATAACGCCAATACTTTAAAACCATTGCATACACTTTAATTTTTGTATATTTCCTAAGAATTTCTCAATAATCAAGTAGAACCCCTTGTTAGACCCACCTGCAATCAGCCGAGTGTCAAAGCTTTGGTTAAACAAGCCGGCGGCATTATCGAAATTTGTATGCTTACCCCCACAATCAATCGAATTCCACAAGACAGGCCCAATCCGAGAGACCACAATTGCCACCTAAAAAAACTCACACAACACCGGTCAGCTGGACAAATAGATACATTTCCACACTCCCCGCCTTCCATGATACTCTCTATCTTTCGAAACCCTCGCGATAAGTCCGCTTGGACACCCTGCCAAGTGTCACTTAGGTTGTATCACGAACTCTAAAAATAACAGAGGAATTTTAAGGGTTAAGAATGAGAAAGGTTTATTTTGAAGATAAAACTGGGAGGGTTTCTATAGAAATACTATGTGTTATGTGTAATTTCATAGATCTTAATTATAAAGACTGCTAAAATGTTTTTTTTTCTTGGTATAGAATTGGAACTTTTATTAAAATGGGTTATAAACAGGGGCTTAAGGACTTAGAACTAAAGTTTGCTTAAAAGAAGTAATATTTTAGGACTACTTAGAGTTCCTTTTGCCATTTTTGCTGTCTGAAAATATATTTACAGAAAGTATTAATTATTTGGAATCCATTTAACGCTTTTTTCAGTCTCAAAAACTCAAAGTTGGTTATAAATATATTTTATACTACATAAGCAATGCAATAACCTTCTAACTCATAAAAAACATCGTTTTATTAAGTGTATTTTTTTTTTGGTATTACACCTAAAGCTATGCACATTTAGCGCCTCCGGCTCTGGGTGACTTTGAGCAATTAAAAAAGTGGGTTTCCCAGCAGCCCCCTTGAGGCACGCCTGCTTCTATCAGCGTCAAACAGCAAATTGTCAATGCTGCTAGAAAAAATACAAATTAAAAACAAAACTCGGGCAACGCCCCAAAGTATTAGGCCTGAGTTGATCAAAATTAATTCACGCAACGGCTAATTTGGCCAGAAAAATGCGCCACTTGGTCTGTCGGTATGGTCTATCTGTCTGTCCATCGTGGTCGTGTCCATCGAGAGGTGTTTTCTTGTTGTCCCAGTGCTGCTGCACTTGTTGATTTATAGTCGGCATTTAATTGCTTTTTAAATTGGATTTACCTGCCTGCTGCTGCACCACCGAAAGTGGTGCGAAAAGGGGTGGTCGGTCTGTCGGTCGGGTGGTTCGCCTTGTGTGGCTTTCATACGATTTTAGTGCGCTCCAGCTTGCACAAATTAATGGCTACTACAAATTTTCATTCAATTAGACTTTGTCACTTTTAAATTTAATTTAAAAAAAATGTTTTTCGACACCTTGCCCGCAGAAATATGAGATTGCGACGTGCGCCTCGTTGCTAAAACCACACAAGCGCGATGCTGGGAGAGAAATTCTTCAGAAAAGCTGTTAACATTGAAATGTCATAATTCAAATTGAATTGTAGTCTTTACCGTTAGACACACTCTGTGACGTGTGTGTGTGTATCAAGGGTGGAAAAGCCCAGGGAACAGGGAGCAGGGAGCACCAAGGGGTAGACAGACAGCCCCAGACCCACATCCACATTTGCGGTGCGCTGACAAGTTGTAAACCATTTGGTTATCATTTGCGCTAATTATGAGCTGCAGCTCTCTCCACTCGTTCGAATACAGTGAAGCTGCACTTGGGTTGAATAGGGAAAATTATAAATGTAGAGGAATATAGAGGTTTATGTAAAATGTATGAGGATAAAGGGTAAACCCATAGTGGTAGACTTAACTTAAGTAGAGAATTTGTGAGAAAAATCTTATAACAAAAGCTTAAAATTAAAAAGTGTGCTTAAAGTAATTTCGATCTGACCATTATTGAAGTGAAACTTCGGCTTTCGTTGATAGGAGTACAAATTGAAATTTATAATGTAGCCATTTGCCTTTCAACTGTTTGTATTTCTTTTCTGGAAATCAAACTATCTTCGACAAGTATTTATTACTTAAATTTTGTCTATAAATAAGAATTTATTTAAAGCCCAATTACCTAGAACTGATATGAAAATCGTCTAATCATATTCCTATCTTCTCCTCACGAGTTTCTTTTAATAAATTAATTTTAATTAATCGAGAACGTAAAGATTATTGGAAATTCTAACAGTGGTCATACCATCTACTGTTTAATACGAATTCTAGTTATTTCTCAGGTAAATTATTGCTTCTTTTGAATTGTAAATAATTTTCACTTGGCCACTTTGAAGTTTCCCGGAATTCGCCAAACCCTCCCAAAAATAAAAAAATTCCCCCAACAATAGATTCTTCACAAAAATGCCGTCATCAGCGATAGGCGATCAACAATAACAATATATTGAGAAGATAAAAATAATTTTCCAACGAAATCGAGTTTCGATTAATCAGCCAGCCAACCAACCAAACCAACTAACTGAAATAATAATAATAATAATTCTCAATGAGAAAATGTTGCAGGCAATTTGTATGCAAATGGCCGCCAACATTGAAAGTGGGAGGAGTCCGATCATGACAGGAACCTCCCAACGGCTTCATTCACAAGCCAAAATCATGATGCATTTGTAAGCCCCTCCGATAAGTAGTACCCTCCCCTCTTTAGACTCTTCGCTTCTCCTATTTCTTCTGGGCACTTGGCCAGGTCTAGACACTCGAAGAAAAATTTGCTTTATTCTTAAAAAAAATTTGTGTTGCCTGAAATTTTACTTTAAAAGATACAGAAGAAAGGTAAAGCTTATTAAATAGTGGATATCAAATCTGGTTGACTTGAAAATAAATCTAAACCTCGGCTTTATCCCAAAAATACGCAAAATAACGATTTTTTGCGACGGGAACCAGTTGGGAATTTTGTGTACATTGGACTTTGTTCAGATTTAAAGATATCTGCCGAAGCATATTGCCAGAAATACATAATATTAGTTAGTATTTTTAGGTAGATAAATATTTAAGCTTTATGCATAGAGGCTTGACTTAATTGATATTTTTTTTTCCCCAATTTACCTCAGTGCCTTTGGCGATTTAGCATGCGTTGTGTTGTGGGCGTTGCTGAGGCCAATCTAAGCTCAATGATTAATGCATGCGATTCCGTTTGTGTATTTATTATTTATATGTGCTTTTTACTTACTCTTTCTTACAGACTATCCGCCCGCTGATAGTTATACCGGTTATCGGGTAACTCCACCCCAAATCAACGGCAGCAGCAGCAGCAACCACATTAACAACAACAACAGCAGCCATCACATCAACAACAACAACATTAACAACAACATCTGCAGCAGCAGCAGTAGCAGCAGCAACAGTTTGACAGCAATCAACAGCACCAGCAGAATGGACACCGACGATGTGGAATCCAATACCAGCAGCGCCATGTCCACACTGGGCTCCCTGTTCTCCTTCACATCGCCGGCGGTGAAGAAGCTGCTGGGCTGGAAGCAGGGCGACGAGGAGGAGAAGTGGGCGGAGAAGGCCGTCGACAGTCTGGTGAAGAAGCTGAAGAAGCGCAAGGGAGCCATCGAGGAGCTAGAGCGGGCTTTGTCATGTCCCGGACAGCCCTCGAAGTGTGTCACCATTCCGCGCTCGCTGGATGGACGACTACAGGTGGGTTTATCGCATCAGCTAGGGTTTAGGATTTCAATTAATGTATCTTGATCGTTATCCTCTAGGTCTCTCATCGCAAAGGACTTCCGCATGTCATCTACTGCCGCGTTTGGCGCTGGCCTGACCTGCAGTCCCACCATGAACTGAAACCCTTGGAGCTCTGCCAGTATCCGTTCAGCGCCAAGCAGAAGGAGGTGTGCATCAATCCGTATCACTACAAGCGGGTGGAGAGTCCGGTTCTGCCGCCAGTTCTCGTTCCACGGCACTCGGAATTCGCACCCGGACACTCGATGCTGCAGTTCCCACACGTGCCGGAGCCGAGTATGCCGCACAATGTGAGCTACTCGAACAGTGGCTTCAACTCGCACAGCCTAAGCACCAGCAACACATCGGTGGGCAGCCCGAGTTCCGTGAACTCCAATCCCAATTCGCCGTTTGACAGCTTGGCGGGAACGCCGCCGCCCGCCTACAGTCCGTCGGAGGATGGCAACTCCAACAACCCGAATGACGGGGGTCAGCTGCTGGATGCTCAGATGGGTGATGTGGCCCAGGTTAGCTACTCGGAGCCCGCCTTCTGGGCCTCGATTGCCTACTACGAGCTCAACTGCCGGGTGGGCGAGGTGTTCCACTGCAACAACAACTCGGTGATTGTGGACGGGTTCACGAATCCCTCAAATAACTCGGATCGCTGCTGCCTCGGCCAGCTGAGCAATGTGAACAGGAACAGCACCATCGAGAATACGCGACGTCATATAGGTGAGCATTTCTCAGTGATTTCAAAGTAAAAACTTTAATAACATCCCCGAAAGTATTTTAACTTGTATGGGAACTTGCGATAAGAAGCCCAATAGCTCAAGAGGCCAATAACTCTTATAGATTGTAATTTGAATGGTCTTAAATTAGAATACGAAAAGTTAGTCAGGTCTTATCGCTATGGGAACATAGTGCTTGGAGATAGACGAGAGTAGGTCATGTTTTAAGTAAGCTGCACTAGGCAGGAAATCCCATAAATTCTCAGGTTTAAATATTTGAACTCTTACCTTACTTCACCTTTAAATAATATTAATTAATTTAACTTATTTCTCCCCACAGGCAAAGGCGTCCATCTCTACTATGTCACTGGCGAAGTCTACGCCGAATGCCTGTCCGACTCGGCTATTTTCGTGCAGTCCCGGAACTGCAACTACCACCACGGATTCCACCCGAGCACCGTATGCAAGATCCCGCCGGGCTGCTCACTCAAGATCTTCAACAACCAGGAATTTGCTCAGCTGCTCTCGCAGTCGGTGAACAGTGGATTCGAGGCCGTCTACGAGCTAACCAAGATGTGCACGATTCGGATGTCGTTCGTCAAGGGATGGGGAGCGGAATACCATCGCCAGGATGTGACTTCGACGCCCTGCTGGATCGAGATCCATCTGCATGGGCCGCTCCAGTGGCTTGACAAGGTGCTCACGCAAATGGGCTCACCGCATAATGCAATTAGTTCGGTATCCTAAGCTTAAGATAAAGAGGGGTCCCTAAAACGGAAACGGAAACAAAACAATACAAAAACCAGTAGCTAAATGAGTATGTGTGAGAGTGATGAAAGCTAAGTGTGTAAAAGACGTAGAAAACACAGGACAAAAGAGAAAGCAAGCCTAGGTTTAGTTGAGGACACAGAAGAGTTCGTCTGCAGATTTAAATAGATTTACGCAAGCAGGCTACTACTCAAACCACCATCCCGCCCTTTGCCCATATTTTATAGTTTATCGTATGATTTTCTATGCGAATGTCATTCCTAACGCTAAAATACAACAACAGCAAGCTAAGAAGCCAACTACAAAATGGTATAACTATTTACAAATGATCTACACGCTATAATTATAATAATAATAATGATCTATGCCCATTGGCAAAAAGTTGTTGTTCAAGAAGTCTATTTCAAGTGCTAATTATGTGTCATTGCAAAACTGCTATAAATATAAAACAAAAACGAAAAAAAAAAATTAATAAATCCTACCTACTTAAAAACTAAGCAAAAAGAAATTAAAAGAAAGGATACCTATTGCAATACATTTCTTAAAATGATTTCGTTTAGAAATACACACAAGTTTATGTTTTTCTCATTTTCTCCCCGTTTGCCTTTGATCAACGAATTCAATGTTCAAAAAGTTGTTTTAAATCTATGGTTTAACTAATTTTAAGTTGGAAAATAAAAATATAAAAATTAAAAAAAAGAAGGAAAGCAGAAACAGAAAATGTAAAAGTTAATAACTTTCCCAAACAATGATCTTTTGTTAATTTAAGTAGGACCAGGAAAAAAGCAAGCTCCTTTTTTATATATATATAAATATACATGTATAATTTTTTTATAAACCATCGTACACTAAATCTTTCGTAGTTTTATAATTTCCCTTTATTTTTTGTTTAAAGCTAAACATTTTGTGTGCCGAAACATCAATAGTTGATAATCAAAAAGAAACCACAACAAAGGAATAATTTTGAATAAAACGTTTTTGACTTATGAGTTTTGTTTATTTTTTTTTCGATACATACAAATTTTAATAAAATATATAAACACTTAAATATGGAAATGTAAATTAAGCTGTATATTAGAGGCTTAGGCAAGAGACACGGCCTTAACTAATGTAATAATTGTGCCTATTCAATGTTTTACGTGCGCCTTTAGTATTTTATATGAACTGCATGGGTTGAAGAACCTCAAAGATATGAAAATACTCACAGAAATATAAGAAACTTAAATGTTTGCCTTGAAGTTTACAAAGTTTGAGCTACAGTCCACACACAATATGCTATATATTGCCTTAAACAACACGCCTTGCATGCCATTTAATGTTTAACGTAACATTGTAATAATACAAAATACATAAATTACAAAAATAAATAAAGAAGAACAACTTCAGAGGGTTAGTTGGTTTTGAGAAATAATTATTGGTACCTACAAAAATTTTAAGTTTTAAATTTTATTTTCTTTATTTTCTCTTATTTTTAAAGGGGTTCTCATTGGAAAATTTTAATTTTTTAAATACTATCGTTCAGGACATACAAAAATCCGTTGCTATCGATATCTACAATTGGTCGATAGTATAAATCGAGTTGTCATCTCCATCTATCGGTAGTATCTTACGTCGTAAGTCTTCACGTTTTTGTTCACTTACGTGGTTTGGTTGGAAGCTTTGATTAAAATCTAGTATCTAGTAGTTTCTAGTATTAATAGCGAAAGAGCTCTCAGAGAGATTCGCTCTCGGCTCTCTCCTCTCCTTTTAGCAGACTGTTGTTCTTAACAGCTTTAATTCGACCCCATTTACATGTTAATCCGAAATTTTACGTCCATTTACATGTTAAACCGAAAATCTTCGTCCATTTACATGTTAACCCGAAATTCTTCGTCCATTTACATGTTAATCCAAAGTTTTACGTCCATTTACATGTTAACCCGAAATTTGACTCTGTTAACCCGAATTTTGACAAAGCCGCCGCCATATCCTTAAATGTAGATGGCGTTAGAAAATCGAAGCGACCGCAAGGTGGCCTTTCATATTATTAATATTTTTATAATTCATTTTAAAATAAATGGTAAATATTAACAATGATGTGAGTAGCTCGTAGTTATTGGAATGGGAACTGGGAATTGGGATCTGGGATCTGGGATCACTGGTGGGAACACCGCTCACCAAAAGGGGAAAACAGCTCCGCTGCCCATGCTCGTATATGATAGAAGTTTTTCAATGTTTTCAAGAAAAAAGGATAAAATGTTTGCTTAAAAAATACTAAAAATGTATTTTCTTACTTTACTGATGTGACAAAAACATCGATGTTTCCCCACAAAACATCGATATTCCCAAACATTTCAAAAACATTGATGCATCGATGTTTCTTACGTCGTAAATCTTCACGTTTTTGTTCACTACGTTGTAGATCGTTACGTTTTTGTTCAGGATTTTTTAGGGGGAAATATCTACTCTGACATTTTTTAGGGGGAAATTTTCATCTGGCAACACTGGCCTGTTGTTTTTTTTCTTGTCAATATGAGCGCTGTGAACGATCCGCTGGAATTATTGTCGAATAAGGGCAACCGCCAGCCCACTTTTCTGGGTCCGCTATGGAATCCGGTGGCCTGCGGACTTGCCGGCGTGGGCGTGGCCCTTTTCGTCAACTGGGGCTTCCGTAGACCCGTGTTTTCCGGTGAGTTTTCGCTGCGTTCCATGTGACGTAACATTGTTTTTGTCCAAATAAACTAATGGAAATTGAGAATATTAACCGAATAATGTACGTTTTGCAGGCATCCAGAAGCACATTGCCTTTGGGGCCATCGGCTTCGGTGCTGGAACCTATTTCGACCAGAAGAGGAACGAGTACCTGGCCAAACGCGATGCTGTCCTCAGGCACTACATAGAACTGCATCCCGACGATTTTCCCGTGAAGGGTGAGTAGTATCTAGAGATTGCTCCTTTCTCCATTATTTCCACGACACTTTCCATTTTCCGTTTCCCAGAACGCAAGAAGTACGGCGACGTCCTGGAGAGTTGGGTGCCAGTTCGTTAAATGGATCATAAAAATTGTTGTAAAAGCCGACGATGGAAGTAGTTAATAAAACAGCTTTAATTGTACTATAGTTGCGATTTCGAAATGGATTCGACTTATACGAGGACTTTTCAATGGTATTTTTCTTTTCCACTCTCACTATTCATATTTTATTTCAAAATTTTATTTCTTATTCAAATTATTAGCTATTGACTATTAAGTTAATACATAAAAATGGTTAAACGTTGCAATTAATCAAAGAAGACAATATATCCGAAATATTAGCCTTATTTAAAATGAACTTGCAACATATAAAATATGTTTTTTCGGAATATTTAAAAGTTTCTTCATCCGATTTGCCATATGTTACACAATGTTAATTACCGGTGTAAAACTCTACCATTACACGTTTCCTACATTGAGTTCTACATCGTTTTACATGTAGAGTTCTGGTTTTTAATAAGTCAAATAGATTTCTATGGGTAGACACTTGGCGGGCGATTGTGACCTATAAAATTGGATAATTTTTAAACACTTATCTGTGAAAATAATAGTTTCGCGATATATATGCCCATTTAATATGTTTAGTATTTCAGGCGTCGCCTAGAGATTTGAAAGCCCGCCAAGGTGAATTTTCTCATATTTGCTTCATCCAATCAGATGTCTACTTCTAACATGGCGAACGATGTCTCTCCCGCTCTGTTTAAAAAAAAGCAAAATTGTTAATTGGTTTTTCAAGTGGCAAATGCGGGATAATTTGTAAAGTAGCGGCTATCGGCAAGTATAACATTATGTGTTTTTATGCTTTACTATGCCACAATTAAATACTTTCTAGTATTTCTCCCCATTTGAATGACAAAAAAACAGTAAAACGCCGTTTACCTGATAACTTTGAATTTGACTCCACCTTTCTGTTAACTCACGTAGAATGTAGAATGTTACTGTTAAAATAACAGCCCCCTGCTAGGTTAAGTGGCTGCCAGTTTTAGTTCATGCAAAATGGCTAATTATAGGCAGAAAATAGCTAAGATGGCAACACTGATTGGATAGGATGTGGGCAATGTTTGGACAGCTTTGCTATTTTCCCTCTAGTACTAGCGTTTTTCAAATGACAATTGCGGGATATTTTGTAAAAAGTGGCCGGCGGGAATTACAACTTTATAAATAAATACTTTGTACATTTTTCCATTTCAATGGCCAAAAAACATCATTTAGCCGAAGAGCATTAAATTGATTTATTTTTCACTTAGATCGAAATACCGCTGTCATCGTTTACCTGTTAACTTTGAAAATTGTCCCCACTCTTCTGTTAACTCATGTAGAATGTAGAATGTTACTGTTAAGATAACATGCTGTTCTAAATAAAGTGGTTGCCCGTTTTAGATCATGCCAATTGGCCAGAAAACAGATAAGTTGCCATCTCTGATTGGATAGGATGTGGCTGCGCAAAAAACGGTTTAATTAAAAACTAACAGCCCACGAGGAAGCTGAACAACCCGCGCTAGTTAAAATCCATAAAACATTAATAAAAAATAAAACTAAACAAGTGAATAAATATAAAATAAAATATAGTCCGAAAAAATAGCAAGTACTATTTTTCGTTCATTTTAAAGCAGTGTTCTATTGCGTTCGTTTAAGTGTGTTTGCATCGTCGTTTTACCGTTACAATTTAAGAAAACCGAAATTAAAGTGAAACTAGTGATAATACAAATAAATGCCAATAATAATTAATGGTTAAACGTAGCGAGCAAATTAGTGTTCATTAATTGCAAAAAACTAAACGTTGTTTGCCTTTCTTTTTGAGCTCATTCGTTGAGCAAAAAACAAAAAAAAAAAAAAACAAAACCAAGACCCCAAAAGCCGTCGGCTTCTTCCAACTGGAAATTTTCTTATCAGCATCAGCAGCATAGAAAGGAACGATTATGGCAAAGGTAAGAAAAGCTGAGGGGCTGAAGCTCTTAATTTTATTAGGAAATTATTTATTTATGAACAGATGCTGCTCTCCTTCTTTTTTTCCCACGACTTTGCTTTGGCAAATGTTTGTCAATTTGCTTTCTATTTTATTGCTTGTGTGTGTGTGTGCTGGGTGCGGGTGGGTTGATTTTCACTTGTTTGTATAAATTATGCATGTTTCTTGTGGATTTCGCATTGATTTCCTTCCTTCCTAAAGAAGAAAGAATCGATTCCCCACGACATTTTATGATGTGTAAAATTGAACGGAAATGGCACGGAACGAAACAAAAATGTTGTTCAGCCATAAAGATACGGTTATTCGGTAAAAAGGTACTCGAAGTTGAAGAAAAATAAGTAGAAATGGAAGAGATTTGGGGGAGTCGGTCGTAAAGGGGCATACAAAGTCGTTAAGGTTACTGAGAAAAAGGAAAATGTACGAAAACCTAAGCAGAAGATTGCTAAAAACAATAAAAGCTAAAAATACACATGGTTTGTCTTTATTATATAGGTTTTGGTTCATTTAAAGCTTAATTAAAGCAGTAAAAGAATTTGTTTTGAGTTTCTTAAAACTTATTAAGTAAACTTTGTGCTTTAAATTCTCGACATTCAACGTTAAGAGATTAAAACCCTAATTTAACTTAAATATTTAGTAAGAATACTTGACAAGTTAAATTCTAACTTTTAAAACTTGTTAAAAATCTGTTCTTACCTTAGATTTATGTCTAACTTTTTCCCAAAGCTTAAAAATACATCTTTACTTGACTAAAACCTTTATTAAGTGAAATGTGAATTAAAATACTTAAGAGAAAAACTTCTTACTATTAAAACATCTTAAATAATCGGTGTAACCGCAGGCTAATGCTCGAAGAAAGCGCTTACTTCCTCTTGAAACGCCTTCAAATCCTTTCCATCAGGCTAATGAGTGAGTTTCTCAAGTACTTTTCTCCCGCCGGACCGCCTCAGCCCGCAAGTAAAGGAAAATCCCGCTTATTGGCCAATCTGCACGCTATTACGATGTACGGCCGTAAAAAGCCAAGGAGCTCAGTCCGAAAATCGCAATCAACCGATTGAAGGTCCGGAAAAAGCCGACGAAGCAGCCAAGACATTTTTCACTGGCCAACGAAAAGTCTGTGGGAGAAATGAGCTACATTTTTCGTGAGGTTTTTCCTTTGGCTCGCGGCATTTCGTCGATATGTGTGCAGCTCAAGCAAATTTGGTAATACATTTTTTATGGCCCACCACCACGTGTGTGATTGAAGAGTGGGTGCTTCCTTCGAGTGAGGGGCTCGAAAACCCCCTTAACAGTCGCGTGTCTGCCTGTCCGAAAGATGTATGTATGTGTGTATCTCTTGTGATAGGTTTGTTTTGCTCTTGATAAATTACCTTGCCACTTGTCGCTCACCATGAAATTATTTGCCGCTATCTTAAAGTTTTCCACAATTTTCTCCACCCATGAAATTTCTGATTTGCACGCCAAATGCGGCCAAATGTCTCCAAGTCAAGTTCAGACTTACATTACACAGCAGCGGTGGAAAATGCTTTTCAATTGAGATTCTTGGGACGACGCTTGGGTTTCTAGAGATGTTATTATTATGTGCTCAGGGCTGGAGGACTGGCAAACCCAAGGAACGGAGACTCCCCAGTGCGCCTTAGTTTGTCCTTTGTCCTTGAGTGGCCTTCGAAAGCGGAATAAATATGTTTAGAGGAGAGGCCAGGCGCAATTTTTATGGAGACAGGCTTTTATCCTAAAAAAACTAAAAAGTACTGTAAAAAAAACCTACAAATATGAAGAAAAGTTATTTTAAAATCGTATGATAATGGTTATATATGATTTATATTTTTGATATATTTTAAAATAATGATTACTTAGAATCTATTAAAAAATTATTTAATATTATCATTATCAGTAATGAAAATCATAAAAAATTAATATATATACATATATTATCATTATCATACGATTTTTAAAACAAAACTTATAAATATTACGGTCCCTGATGTAAATATTTACAATATACTGTCAATGAGTATTTATGTTTAAATGTGTTTATATTAAGTATATCTATTACAATAAAACTTGCATACTTTTATTTAATATTTTCCACTTTCTCTCAAACAGAATAGAATACTTTGCGACTTCAATGCCTCTGCCACTTTTTGTTGCTTTCGCCTTCTTTTTCGCGACATCCTCATAATCATTCGCGTTTGTCTCGCCCACCCATTTTGCCCACTTTTCAACCATTTTGTCGTCCTGCCACAGCCCCCTATATCATTATGTGCAGCCTGTAGTATTATTATATTCCTCTCATACAGTTGTCGTCTGGGGGGGTCGCCTTCTATATACATTTTTTTCATGTCAACAGCAGCAGGCGCAACCGCAGGAGCTGCTCCTGCAAGTGCAAGGATATCAGGGCGAAACTAATAATAAGTAGAAGCCATCTTTCTTCTATACATATAGTGGCCCTACTTATGCGGAAAGGCTCTAGAAAAGCAGCATGAAAAATGGAATGAGCAAAAGTGGGAGTCTAAGGGCTGATTAATTTGAGAGCGGTATAAAATATACATCAGGTTTCATAATTTTTTACGGAGGAGAAATATGACTTTTTGTTTTAATGATTTTTTACAACATTAACTTGGTACTTGTGTACCTTATATAATAGAACTCAGGTAAATTGAAAACTTCGCAGTCTTAAATAAACTAAACTAACTTAACTTTAAATAAACTAAACACAACTAACCAAAAATCAAACGGTTTGATGGTTTTTCAAGAAAATAAATCAATTAGTTTTGTTATAAAATCCCTGTTTAATAATAAATTCAGCCGAATAAAGGGCATTTAACTTGCCAAACACATCCCTTTAGGTAATCATAATTATAATTATTTTTTTAAGCAACAAATACATATTTACTTTTTAGAATTCCGTAGGTATTTCCATTTTACAATAATCTGTTCACACTTTAGGGACGAAATCAAATATTAAAATTTCTGTTAAGGGACTAGAAATAACTGCTATATTAAAAGTACATTTTCCGTACATTGCAAAATTGTTATGTTGCAATAACTTTCGAAATCCACCATGGAGGGAGTCATCGTTTTGCCATTCGACACTTTTAGCCCGTAGCATCTGTTTCAATATGGAGAGCTTATCCAACCTTTGCCCGCCATCATTCCTTCCCCTGTTTTGCCGAAGCCCCAAATCCCCCAATGGCTGATCCACTACACGTTTGCCATTTATGATTTATGCTGCAAGCGCTGGTATTTTCTGTATTGACTTAACGCGAAATGCGTTCCATGAAGCCCCCAGAAAAGCTCCGAGAGCCTCCTCCTCTCTCTACAATATTCCCCTGTACGGGAATCCGTATTTCATGGTGGACTTTGGAGCATGAAAATTTATTGATATCGTGTTTTCTTTCCGGCCACATATTGAAATGCATCTGCGTGTATTGGCTAGCATTCTGCATATTAAACAAACAGGAGAGCCCCCAGGTCGATATCATCTATGCTAATTTGCAATATCATCGGTATTGGGGTTTGGTTTGCTGTGCACAAGGAAGGTGAACTCGTTAATTATTTAAGTTTGCATAATTATTTAAAAGCACCAGAGAAATGCCATGAATGCATAAAAAAGTAGGTAATTAGTTAACCGGGAAAACTTGATTGTATTATGCACATAATAATTGTCAATATGTCAATATTTTCATAATAATTAAAGTCATATTTTTTATAAAGTGATTTTAATTGGCAATTTTATAATATTAAAAACAAGTATCTTCCCATACCTTTAACAAAAAATCGGAGTACCATACAAATTAAATACTTTGCGGTAAAATTTGCCTTAGACAAGCTATTCCTTGGCTGAAAATCCTTAACCTTCTTTTCCAGCGTCATCAACATTTTTCTTGCATATTTGTGGGCGTCACATGCACCGTGAAGTTCTTTCTTCACTCCCCCAATTTTTTTTTTCGTCCACCAGTCGAAATTCCAGCGCAAACACGTGTGGCGGAGAAAACGCGGCAAAATGTTGTAAGATTCTTAAGCTAATTTCATTAAATATTCATGGCCACGGCACGACAATGCACACGAAGTGCACACACAGTTAGACAAGGACATAGATATAGGTACAGACATGGCTGCAGTGCCATCATCTCTCTTGGATGCCGTCCATATACACTTTAAAAAATATATATAAAAATATCAAAATAGCTTTATCGTCAATGAATATTCAAAAGAAAGAAAAGGTTATTAAATTTAAATCTAAAATCGCTTTAAAGCAGAAGTTTAACAAAAACAAATAACAAAGCTTGAGATTAAAATCTTTTTTTTTTCTCTCTGTCACTGTTGTCAAAATGTCAAACTGCCTTAAATTTTAGACGAGCTTTTGCAAAGTTTTTTGGACGACGACGCCGCGCCGCACATGTGTGGCTTAGTCGATAAAGCGAGAATGACAGGGATTCGGGGGGCAGGCAAAGGATATTTCCCTTATCCGGCCATTGTTGTGCCGAAATTAATAGTGTTTGCTTTTTTGGGCCTCAGCAGCAGCAGCTGCTCCTGACAATTTTTCATTTAATCATTCGGCCTCAAGGCTTTAAGGTAATTTGATTGCAGTTTGATAGATGGTATTGCTATATAAACGAAGGAGCTAAAGGAAAATACGTTTAGAAAAAATCTAAACACATTTGATAAATGTTTCCTCCACCCTCTGTTATGATGGCAGCCAATTATCTAATGCGGCACTTGCCCATCAAGTAGTTTTTCTCTCCACTCTGTGTTTTGCCACTAATTTAATTAAGTTGCACAAAAAGCAGAGACTATAGTCCCCTTTTTGTGGGACGTCAGGGGGCTGCAACATGCTGCATAAATAAAGGGGCGCAGATAAAAACGCTTGGAACAACATTGGGGCTGACCCCAGACAGAGTGTCGTGTCCTTTTGCAACCCGGAGACTATTAAATGGCCTGACAAATGGTATATTAGCGTCGGGCAAATTTAGCCCAGAAAAAGGATTGGTTTAGTAGGCTTAGTGAATGCCCTTAGGCTACAGAGATTTTTGATTCAAAAGGATGCTTTTATTCTGAATAATTATCTTTTATTTCCCCAACTATTGAAGAAACCTTTGGTAAAAATGGGTATGTTGCTATATGCTTCTTTGTTTAATGCATTCTGTCCTTAGAATTTCGAATAGTTTTTATATTTTAAAAATATTTATTAGAAATCCTAGTTTAAGCATTTTAACATTTTATTGCATTTTATTTTTAATATTTTAAAAAGTAATTCTCAAGTAACCTTAAATTCATTAATTTAAATACTAAACTCCACAAATTGCTCGTTTAATATTTTATATAAAAGAATAGTGCAAACTCTTAAACCCAAAATTTTGCATGGTTCTTATTTACATTGCAGAGTACTTTTTGGTCACTTGAAATCCACTTTAAATTTCCATTTTGCCCAACACTGTGCTGGGGTCCATAAATTTGTCGAGCTTTTTGTTTCTTTTTATAGAATTTACAATTTCTTTCCCTTATTGGTGGGGTTTCTTGTGCAGAGTTGCGATTTCCTGCCAACTTCTTCAGTGTTTTGTTGCTTGACTTGCGTCTTGGCAAATTTCTTTGGACAGCTTGAGGAATGGCAAATGGATAAAAGTAGATGAAAGATACCGGTATATGTCCATTATAAATTTTGCGGCTCAACCCTTTCAACCCATTTTGTGCTATGCAAATATATTTAACGATTTAATTGCTTAAATATTTTTGCTGAAATCATTTTAAATGATCAAATAATGTAAAGTCTAATTAAATATTGACCCGCACACATATTTTATGGCAGCAATTTGAATTAATTGTAGTTTCTACGGCGCTAAAAGCGCAATCAGCATAAAACGTGTGAGAACGTAATCAAATAATATTCAATAAACCGGAAACAGAGAGACGCAAAAGGTAAACCATAACTGGTGGATGGGATATAGGGAGAA
Source organism: Drosophila auraria (assembly GCA_008042615.1). NCBI lineage: Eukaryota > Metazoa > Arthropoda > Insecta > Diptera > Drosophilidae > Drosophila > Drosophila auraria. The sequence continues at coordinate 105,408 of VNJW01009080.1, forward strand.
CACACCCAGAACTGTCTTTGTATGGTCATTCGCATGTGTGTGCAGATTGATAAAAAATTGTGTTCTTTTTGTGGTTTTATTTTTCAACTGTGCTCGCTGAACATGAAAGGTGCAGATAATTGAATTTTTTTATATTGAAAATGCTAGGAGTGGTGCAGAAATTTTCCGGAAAGGTGTAGAATGGTTGAAAACAGATTAGAGGCAGGGTCTCATAAAATATTGAGGTTGGGGAAGGTTGTAAGCTGATAGATAAAGATAACTTGATAGGGGCATGACTTTTAATAGTTATAGAGGCAATGGAATAATAATATTTAAATTGTAAAGAGACAATAAAATATTCGATTTAATGCTTAAATATTTATATAGATTTAGAAATCTTTAGTTTTTACTTTGTCCCTTAAATACTCTCTGATATACAGTCGCCAGAAACTCCTCGAAAATGTTTGGTGCAAAACTTTAAGCCAGTGTTAACTGGATATTCCAAAACCTAGCCACGTTCGGTACATTTCAGTATGATTTCCCCATTCTCGGCATGAAGCTCGTTCGCCACTATTTTCCAACTTACACATCCGAGTACATATTTGATTTGATGGCCGACAAATTAAATAAAAAAGCATATGTGCTGAAAGGTGTAAAGCCCGTGTAACTGTCCACGTGTGTGCCCACGGATGTGTCTGTGTCGGTGGTGCATTTGACCACATGATGGCGTTATAGGACTTGGGCTCCGAGCTTGGGTGGTTTTGGATTGGGCGGTTGGTTGGACGGTTTAGTTCGCTCCTCGCACTTTATGTGTTTGTAATTGAAAATTAAGCGCCTGTCATCGGGGCCAAGGCAGAAAGTGTTCAGGAATGCACTGAGGTATTGAGAGAAATATATGTGTAATCTACTCTTTATTTTTCAAGAGAATTACAGCTTGTTTGGTTTTATAAAAACAAGAAATAAAAGCCTTGATTAACTTATAGATTTATCAATCTTCTACAAGGTAATATTTATCTTTTTTTATATTAAAAATTATTTCTCAGTGCAGTTGTGCTGGAATGAGCTACTAAACTGCGGAAAAGAGATGGTGATGTAGTGAAAGAGACGAAGGTAGAGCGTGTCTTGTGGCCACACAGCTACAGATACACATTTACAGGTTCAAAAACAGATACAGATACAGATACAGACACAGATACAGATACCCGGATAGGTGAATCGCATTTCGATTTGCTGCCGCCTGCACTGGAAAATTGCCAGCTAACCAGGCGATGGCCCTAAATCCCTCGGTGTGTCTGTATCCCATCCACTCCTGCGGTTGCTGCCATGTGCGGTTAATTTGTTTCAAATCAGCTTTACCCAGAAGGATGAGGTGAAAATTGTGTCCTCGCCAAGTGGGTAAATAATTTCCCCGCTTTTCGTGGGCTTGCTTGGCCTGACAGTGGGGATATAAACCAATTAACTTGCGACATAATGTGTCAAAGGTTCGGGAAATTGAATCAATAAAGGTGTTATTAATGGCTGAAGTCTACACGAATGAAGATGAGTGATTAAAATATATATTTTAATACGATAAAAGCCCGTGTAAAAGATCCAAAAAGCATATTTCCGCGGTTAAAACTGTATTAATGCTTTGGATTTCATATCAAAACACCTTTTAATTGCTCTCACTGAAAGCCAGCTATTAAAAACTGGTTTTTCATTTCCCGAAATCCTTTCATATCCATTCCTCTTTGCCAATTCATGCAAATTGAAAGCTTCCGTAAGTGAAACATCCATAAATCATAATACTCCCGTATGGGAAATCCCCAGCAAACTCGCCCCCAAGTATGCAGAAATTTGCACTTGCTGAAAGCCAATTGTTTTTCGTCTATTTTTGTTTTTCCTCGAACGGCGGGAGAATGGCTAAAGAGCGAAAAAGAGAGTAGTAGGGAAAAACAGGAGCGGTCTAAAGGGAAAACAATAGAAACAGAACTTACTAACCCAATTTAACTCCCTCGTCTATATGTATATGCATGTGTATAACGACCGTAGAGCTCCGACAATAGCAACAAGCGATATAAACAACGAGTAGTGGCGGTGAAACCACAATAGTAACAACAACTACAATAATAATAGGGGAAGCCACTACAACAATACCACCTAGTGCCGACCGCGCACGCGATGCCAACATAAAATATGAGCGAGCAAAAGGCGCAAATAAAAGACGAAAGCGTCTAAAATTACGGAAATACCCGGCCAGGAAAACTATGGCGAGGAGAGTAAAAAAAAAGAGGAAAAGCGCCTCCAAGTCACCGCAGTTACACACACATATAAATGCGGGCGTGGTGCGGTATTCATTTTCCCTTTACCGAGGTCGCAAACACTGTTTTTCCTCAAAATAAATGAAAATTCTCCTTCGTTTGGCTTAAGTGTACTGAAAGTTTGGCGGGGGCCTTCACCCCTAAAACAAAAGGATTATTTTGATGGGGGTACTAAGCCTTAATTATATCAGTTTGTGTTTATAATTAGGGAAAAATTAAGGGAGATGGAACGAAGGTAAAAGAAGCTGCAAGAATTTAATAAACAAAACCAAAGGATCCACAATTTAAGAAGTCAAAATATAAAACCTTACTTTTTTAATAAAAATATTAAACTTTGAATATTAATAAACTTGCAATTTTTTTTGAGGAAGATCTATAGCATAAAATACTAGCTTCTTCTTTAATTAATTTCAAAAGAAATCTCTAGTATTTTTAATATATCTTTTTTTAAGTTAAAAGTAAGTTTTTCTAGTTTCTTAGATTTTTCTTAAGCATACTTCAGGGTGCCAGGAACAACATTCATTGGTTTAAATGCCGTGTAACCGACAAGACAAAATGAAATTTCACCACTGGGAGTCGAGATTGTCTCGGGCAGACATTTTGTGAGTTTAGCCAGGAATTCCGAGTTAAATATTATGCCCTGCGAACACTTCGCACCAGTTGCGCCATAAAGCACTCAGTGCCTGGGAAATGCGAAAGGAAAATGACAGAGGTGTTTCGTGTGGAGCAAGATGTGGTATTAAGGGAGCAAGTCGGGGCAGAAGACAAACTCACGGCTAGGCCACAGGCGTCCGTTTTAATGCCCATTATAATTATGTGCGCCCGTGTGTGCGTGGCCCCAGCGCTTTTATGGCCTCTTGCCTGAAAACAACGGGGAAAAATCAGCACAAAACAAGCTCACTTAATGACTTGCACGCCAGGTGGCGCCGTGCATAGTGAGCCACCCCTTCTTGGAGCTGGTGGATGTGCAACATCACATTTCATACGACCCGTTAGACGCGACAACAAATGTTTATAAATTGTTTACGAGTGTGGAAGTGTGAGAGTGTGCGAGTCCGAGAGCGTGTGTGGGTGAAGGCTCAACACACCTGAGGTGCTGCTGACACAACTTGGGTGCATTTAATAGACGAGGCCTGCAAATTATGTATGTATGATGGGAGTAAAAAACATGTAGCACAGTTCGAGGTTAGTCAACTCTGCGTGGAGCCATTCGAAGTGATTTGGGCGGTGACATCACCGCAAATGAGAACTTAATTTGCATGCCCTTGGTCACGGCAGTGAGTTTATTAAATCACGATGTCAAGAAAGGCTCCAGGAAATTGATTCTGGATTTTAAATTTAATTATTTGGCTGCTACAGTAGGTGGAAGGGTGCTTTATTTATATTCCTATGTTTGTTTAATTAATATATTATTTTAATCATTTATTTAAGGTGTATACATTTTAAGACAATTTATTATTTTCCTATTTCATAAATATATTTTTATTATATTATTTGATTAGTTTTCTTATATTATTCCCCCCTTGTTTTATTATTATAAATACTTTGTTTCATTTCGTAAATTAAATACGCTTTGGCAAATAATTTAAAACCTATTAAATAATTTATTTTGCCTTTTTCGCAAAAGGTTTCGTTGTGCTTTGGGAAATATTTCTTGTTTGCATTGCTAAGCCAGCTGAAATCGGATGTTTCCAGACGCACTAAGGACCGGATTTTAAGTCTGTTATTAAATATGTAGCATACTTTTGCGAGCATCTCATTCGACCTTCGTCCTTGTTTCTCTTTTTTTTTTTTTTTGCTGTCCCTTCGCTTCATTCGAGCAGCATAATTGAAAAGGGCCAAGGAAGAGGCAGGGTAATGGAGGGAGAAAGAAAGACAAAGAGCAAACCGAAGCAAGGTATAAAGATGAAAGGTTTACAAAGCGTTTGACTGTTGGCATGGTCCTATGACTCTGAGTATGTGTGTGTGTGTGCGTGTCTATGGCGCACATCCTGCATCCTGGCGCACATCCTGCATCAAATACAGACGACGAATATCCCGCCGACCTTCAGAGAAACTATGCAAAGCATATGCCAAGGGCTAAATGAAATGCTCAGAAAAAAATGTGATAAAATTGAGGGAAAATTGTACGCTAACTTTTGAGCAAGCAAACATACACACACAACAAGTTGAGGGGGAGAAAATATAATTTATGCGCTTGAGCATATGCGAAATCACTGGAATTTCTGATGCTCTATTAACTTGGTTAAACTATAATACAACTTTTACCTCCTCAGCTTTGGCTGGAATTTTAATGCAACTATTTAAGCACGACCAACCCAGGGTTTATCTACGGCAACATAGTTGACTGGCTGATCTGCGAATTTTTGGCTTAGGTCAAAAGTCAGACATCTTTCTCCTCCCTGCCTGCATCTTTATTTTTCCCCCTTGCCAGATGAGATTGCAGTGCGGGAAAAGTTTTCTCCGCCAAAAGTTTAAAGCGAAAACTATGTGAGCTGAATTTGCAATGCGGCAACTAAGAAAGAGGAGAAAAATGTGTTTTTTTATTGTAGAAACTAAAATTTTCACTGCAGTCAAGTGCAGAGTTGCAGAGTTAAAAAACAAGCCATTGATGAAACAGCAAAACAGAAGTTTTAGACCAGAATATCATGGTGTTCATGGGAGAGATTATATGCAGATATTTATTGTTTGGAAATAAATTATAGGACTTTATCCTTTACCTTTAAGACCTTTAGTTAACTTGCATTTTTTAAGCAAAGCTTTAGATGCTTTTATATACTAAATCCTAAATTCTACAAAATTTCCTATTAAATATCAAAGTATCAAATTTATTTGCCTTGCAATCAGTGAGCAGTAAGCCATAAAAAGCCACCACCCAAGGGAAAAGCCATTTCGTTTCCTGTAGTCGGTGTCCGGGCCAGAAAAACTATTTCTCATTTGCATAATTTTTGCAATCTGGCTTCGGTTCACTCCTGCGCCCAAATCAAAATCATATGGAAATTGAAATCAAATTTCCAGAGCACTTGAGAGGATTCTCGGCGGAGCCGCCAGATGTCCATTTGCAATGAGTTGCTGTCACACTTTCCACAACTTTTACTCTGGTTCGTTTGTTTGTTTTTTTTTTTGTGCACGGCTTTGTGCCGGTGACAGTTTGAAAGGCTCAAATTGCAGTCGATAGTTGACCCAAATCCCCCAACCCTTCGAAAAACTGCTGTCACGTACAGAGAGAGAGAGACGAAAAAGAAACGTCAGCTGGGCACACACATTAGGGGGAAAGTGCAAGAACCCAGAGAGGGAGAAAAGGAAATGAAAGGGCCAAAAACTGAAAGATTCCGATTTACAAATTCGCGAAATAATAACTTAGGAACTCTTGATAATTCATAAATATCCCCAAAAAGAAAATGTATTTACATTAAAAACATGACCCAACTTGAGTTTAAAATCTTTCGGGGATTTTAAAGGTCATATTTAAATATTTCAATATCACATTTAAGCAAAGTTTGAGAAAGTAAAAACTGGGAACATCTCAAATAATATTTTTGCTCACTCACTGCAATTTTTTCGCCCTTTTCGTTTGTCATTCTGCAGTGGTGCAGCGCACATGTAACTGTCAAAGTTCGGGGCAAAAAGAAACTTGAGGAGGAGATATATCTCCCATTCTGCTCCATTCTCCCAATGCCCTTTCTCTCTCTCTTTCCGTCTGCTGACAGACAAGTGCGGGCTCCTATGTGACATTGTTTACCTTTGCCAACACCAAACAGCCAGAGAAAAAACACGAAAATGATTTACGATATGTGTTTTGTGCGCATGGAAAACATTGTCATTTTATATTGGCTCTAGACAAGGCTAAAGAATACTACTGGCGAAAGCAGCAACAAAATGTGAGCTTAAATGCAGCGAAAGCGTAACGCAGAGCTTAGACTAAAACGTGACCACGCGGCGTATGAGTAACGCAACGAGCTTAGGGCTAATAATGTCAAAGCTTGCTAATTTATGGTTGCGGGGCGGAATATGCAACGGAAAATGGAAAGAATATTCAAAAAGGGGTTAAGAGAGTACTTAAACGTATTACGCCAAAAAATCAATAAAATAATATTCCTCAGAGTATCGATCTTAACATGCTTTGAATTAAAGCTACAAAATATGTAAAGAAAATTTACTGTCGCATTCAAGAACCATCGAGAAAACCCGAGTGGGCCGGCATGAGACTTGTTTACAGTTTGCAGTCAACATTTCCAGCGACAAAACCGCAACGGAGCCACATGTGTGTGTGATGTCCGTAAATGCATTACGACAATTTTCAGACGACCGCAGAAAACTAAAACTGAACAATGACGCAAACAGTTTCAGACTGGCCTAAATGCACCCGAAGCAATGCCAGAACAACGAACGCAGCAACAATGATAATAAACACAACCACAAAATGTTCATCAGCTTCATTATTGTCAACGGTTCTCTTTCGGAAAATGCCATTTGTAATTGTATAGAAAATTTCACTGGTTCTTTTTCCCCTTTCTCTGTGCTTTATTGTGGTTGGCAAATTTTAAATACTTGCGGCCATGGAAACATTTTACGGGGATTATTAAATATTCCGCTAGAATAATATAGTTATCTACGTTTAATGGATGGCTGTCAGAAATGGGTCTAATGTGTTGTTAAATTATTCAAATTATTATTCAAAATTGTTTTATAAAGGTATTTTAAAAGCTATGATCACGTTTTACCAATTGCATTAAAAAGAAAATGACATGATTATTCTGATTTATGTTTAATTCTAAAGCATGTTAATGATTTAATGTCTGTATTAAAGGCTCAAATTTCTTTATAAAAGATTTCTAAGCATACGAAATAATATCAGTTATAATTTTCTAAGCTTCTCTCATATATAAGGAAATTAAACCTATAATGCAACTAACCCCAAGAAGAAATATCTTAAAAATAAAATGGTTACCTATGTTCTATTTACTTAAATTAACAAAGGATTGTAACCAAAAGCAATTTATATAATACGGAGCCAGTGACCTTGATTGATGTGCTGTTGGTTCGACATTCCGTTCACTTGGCTGCAATTCCATTAACCGTTCTCGGTTTTCTTGGACCCCGAACTTCCTCGCTTCTCCACCATTGACCACAACAAATTGCGCATACGCCGTGTTGCACCTGTCGAACAGCAGCAAAGGCAACAGTCCGGCAATATTTCTCATCTTATTCAAAATGCATAGAAGTGGGCGAGGGGTGGTTGAAGGATACAACATGCTTTCAAATCAATAGAGGAATGCAATTTACAAAATTGATTGGGGACGAAAATGAAGGCACGAAATGTTGATGGCGTATGTAATGAAGATGGCTCAGAAAAGATGTGCCTTGGTAGGGCCGTGGGGCATAGCAACTCGTGTTGCAGTCAGCGATTTACATTTTAAATTTGCGTTGCTCCAAAAAGTATCTTTCCTCCTCCTTCTTTGGTGGATTGCATAAACTTTGCAGTGGCAGAGAAAATACAGAAATATATATATTTGTAAAGAGACCGAAAGTCTCGCTCGAGTTGCACACTTGATAAATGTCGTCGTCGTCTTTGGATAGTCCTTTCTTTTGGTCTGGTTGGGTTCCCTGGAGCATAATAAATTATGCCCAAGTGCTTGTTACATACCAAATAGACGCTTAGTTCTTACTCCTCGAAGAAACGCAGAGGAATTGAACGTTTTTGTAAAGATAACTTGTCTATATTTAACTGAGAATTTGTATGTAATATATACAGCCTTTTTCGATTAGTAAAATGCACTCCCATGCTCTGCAAATTACTACCACAGTAATTTCTCTTCATTTATTTTTGTTACTTCCACGTCCTCTTAATTTCAAATCCATCTTTAATCCTCTTGCTCGCAAGTCCTATAAATTTTAAGCAGCTTAGCCACATGTGATTCTCCCCAAAAGGTACATTAATTGGGGCCTTATGTCGTCAAAACTTAATTACTACATTAAATAAATCGTAAAGCCTTGAGCGAGCGCACACAATGAAAATTCCTTTACAAGAATCGTAAAAAAGAGGCTGTCCCGAGTCTTGAGACATTTTCGCTACTCTTCGGCGTGTTTACACAAAAACAAATTAAAATGGAGGAAGAACTGCGGGTTCTTCTTCTCTTTTCGTTTACTTTTTATTCCTTATTGTGTGTGACCTTTGTGTCAGCCCAGACTTTTCCCCAGGGTGTTTTTAATCAAAGCCTGAGAGTATGCAATATCTTCCGTTTTTCAACATTGCTGATTTGCAACTTTAATTCGAGGGAATTCCTTCGTATTCCGAGCAGGTCCTCGGCTCCTCTGAGATCTCAGCATGTGTTCTCCGGCCTTAACTGCTGCCACTTAAAACTAGTCAAGATGCACATAAATTTGATTCCAGTCCCTGGATACGGCCAGTCCGGACACTGTCTAGTGTGAAATATATAGAGCTTGACTGGAACATTAATTGTCTGAGCTGACAGCAAAGCAAGGGGCTGAGCACTATAAAAATGATTTAATTTTACGCATGCCTGCAGCCGCCGTCTGGAAAAAGAGGAAAAAAATCACGAACAAAAAATCATAAACAACGAATGATGGCCTAGAACAAGTCGCAGCTTGTGTCACACATTGCCAGATATATTAAAAATGTTATTTCGCCGACATTTGGGAATTTATTGGCACTGCCGCGCCGCAGCGCATAAAAGTATGCTGCAAAAATTGCCTGCAGATGCGCCGTTTTTCTTCTCGCTCGGATTGGCTGCTTTTTTATTGCTCAGCAAAGTATGCAAAGTATATTGGACGAGTTTTTCCCATCTAATTGCAAATGTTTGCCACTCTCATCCTTGTCTTTCCCCGTTTTGTTGTCCTGCACGAGATAAACCGCTTAGTGCTCTTGATGGAAAAGAGCTAATGGCTTGTGAAAATGTTTTGTTGCCAGCAGCCCCTTGTTGTAAAATATCCAGGAAGGCGAGCTAACTCGATTGAGCTGTTTGGATCCCGTATAGTAATAATGTAGGTGGATGGTAAAAAGTCATTAGGGTAAAGTAGTTTGGCTGACAGGGAGAGGAAAGGAAAGTAAAGAGGGGTATCTATGTGCAGACTTTGTGGCCTTTTCGGAAGCCATATATGTGAGCTCTTAAGTTTTGTTTCTTGAGGAGAGAACTTTCTGTTGATTTTTAGCAAAACGTATTAAACATACAGCACTTGTCTGCCGGGAGTTGGTTGCAAGGAAATACATTTACTAGGAAAATGTTTACACTTCCAAAGTGCATGTAAAGAGAGGAATATTTTCGCAGTCAATTTAGCAGAAAGTAAGTGAACTTTACTACCATGGTTATTTGTTGATTGAAGACATAACTTTTTGAAGGAGGAATAACTTTAAAGTTAATTTTATTTTATTGATTAAAAATTTCATATCTATACGGTAATTAAAAATGTTGTAGACATAGGAGGGATAATTAGTTAATTGGTCGTAAAGTTTAAGTTCCGCTTACATATCAAAAAGAAAGGAAATTTATTTTAATTCTTACTCATAATTCGTATTTGGGGATTTTATGTGCCCTCCCTGCAAAAACTTTTTACGCTGACTGTCTCTAATCATTTAAGTATTAAAATTTTCTTGTTAATCATACTGCATAGGTTTTATTTCCCAGAATTTTTCCCTATTGTTTTCCCCCATTTTACTGGGTCATCTTTGTTTTGTAATTTGCATATCAAATGGAAAGCCACCAAGGGCAATTCAAGCCACTTTCCTTCCAAGCGATTGAGGAACAGGCAAATCATTCAATCAATGTTAAACCATTTCAGCATTATTTTCCCCATTTCTTTTTCCACTCTTTACTTGCCTTTTCATAACCTCGGCAAATCACTATTGATTGAAGAAGGAGGAGGGCTGTGGGTTTCAGAAAAGGGCGCCCCAAGTTGGTAATGCAAATTATTCATGCATTAGCTATTCACACACACTGCACTCCACAGTTCCTGGCATTTTATGCACTATTCGAAGCAAATCTACCCCACGTTAGACCCTATTAATATCGATAAAAAAAGCAAGTTTTTATGGTCGACAGCGGGTCGCGGGCGGCTATGGCTATATATTATATTTCTCCCAGGGAAATCGATAAATTTTTATTTAGTTCCGCCCCGCACATCCGTTGACTTGTCCTGGCTAGCAGGACATGCGTTTGCGCTTAACCCACATGCAGCTGGTGGTGCCGTGACGCGGGTGGTGCCACTGCCACGCGGTTTGGTGGTGGCAGGTCCTCCACTCTGAATCCACCCCCTTATTTCAAGAGTTACTCGATACTCTGTGCCGGCTTCCGCAGTCAGCTGTGCGGGCATTCATTCGGTCGCCTTCCGTCACTTTGTTGTGACAGTATTTATTTGTATTTCAAGCGGTGCGTGTCCCTTTTACGTTGTGTCCTTTTATTCCCGCGATTGTCGGTAGTAAATATACATAGTATATATATTGTGACAAATATTTGGTGCAGTGACGCCACGCAGGGTAAGGTTTTAAAACAATTTAACAAGGAACATGAACTTTTTATTAGCAGTGAATACTTTTAAAAACATTTAAGTGTAAGATACGTAGTGTAAGATACGTAGGAATAATAGAATATAACTAAAGAACTCTGAGGGAAGTTTACTATAAAATTTATAAGGGACTTTGAATTACCCGATTTGTTAAAAAAATATATTTTCCTTTGAAAAAGAGACAAAATCTTATTTTCTTTGAGGCCATTAAAATTCGTAAAATTAAACAATAAACACTACATTTTTCCCTGCATTTAAACACAATTTAAAAATTATATATCTGCCTTAATCCGTTCCAGTGAGAAATTTTTTTAAACCTTAAAGAATTACCATAAGTAAAGTAAGTAAGTAAGTAAATAAAAATTGTCTTTCGATTACCATATTTCCTGAAAATATATATATTCCTTTGAAAAAGAGACAACTATTCTTTCCTTGAGTGACTAAGACCATTAAAAACCTTAAAATTAAATAACAAATAACAATTCAGTTTTCCTCGCAATTAAACACAGTTTCAAAATTACTTATTCGCCATAAACCGACAATCAAACAAACGGAAAATTTCCAATGAATCCTGAAAGGGTACTTTATGGGGTTTTTCGCTTGAATCGCTCGCTCAGGTAAGGCCCCATAATTTACCGCTTAATCAGAGCTGTTTGCTTCATTATCCTGCACACGCATGCCCCAAGGACACCGGTCTCGTGTTGCATTGGCAAAAGGCTATTATGTAAATTCCCCCGGCGCGGTTATCGATAACATTTAATTTCCCAGAAGCAGCTGCTCCCGCTGCACAGTTATCGTGCCATATTCGAATAATTATGGCCACATATGGCGTAGCTCTGCTCTGGCTGAGAAACGAGCAGTTTGCGCTGCCCCTTCGCCTTTGGCGTAAACTTTTGTGCATTTTGCACTTGATAACAATCGGGGTTTTTTCAGGGTGGGGTTCAGCTCGGCGAAAAGTTTCACGCGAAAAAGTTCAAGGACAATGAATGGAGCAGGGTGTGGCCTCCACAGCCACATCCCAAACCCAATCCACAATCCCCATCCCCATCCCCATCCCCATCCACAAATCACAAAAGTTTGGGACACAGGAGGCAGTTTTCGGCGCTTGTTTAACTTGTCTGTTGAAATTGCATTTTCGATTAAGTCGGCCTGTGTAAACTGCCATCGAGTGCATTTCATATTGTGGCATGTAGCGAATTTAGGATGTGTAGTAAGTTTCCCGAAAAATAGGGATCCCTTCAAAAGATGAGGAAACTTTGCCTGTCTAAACGCTGGCAAAGTTGGTGGTCGGGATTTGTTTGACAAGCATTTAGCACATTAAACCAACTTTGCAAGCGGCTGATGGTGCTGATGATACGAAGCAGATTTAAATTGCTTTTTAGCAAAGTTTTCCTGCTTAACAAATAAGATTTTGCCACCGAATAAATTATTTTAAACTTGATTTCAGCAAGAAAAAGCTGTTGACGTGTGATTTTTATACCCTGGCAGGGCATTATAATTTTGTCCAGAAGCTTGCAACGCAGTGAAGGAAGCATCTTCGATCCCATGAAGATAATATATATTTGATCAGCATCACCAGCCGAGTCGATCTAGCCATGTCCGACTGCCCGCAAACTAGTCTCTCAGTTTTTAAGCTATCCGAATGAAACTTTGCAGATAGTCTTCTTTCTATTGTAGCTAAACATCGGAATGACCGGAATCGGACCACTATATCTTATAGTTGCCATAGAAATGCTCCGAAAATGAATGCAAAAAAATATAACATCCCTGTCTTTTAAAGAATTTTTATAAGTTTCGAGATAACGTTGTTATTTACGGTTCTAGAATTACGGTTTTAATTTCATTAAGATCGAACAACTATATCATATAGCAGCCATTGAACCGATCGGTTGATTTATATGAAAATGTAAAATTTTATATGTAAAATGTTTAAGTAAATGTAATACAAATGTACAAACTTCGATATTTTTTAAGTTTACCAAAATTGATCGATTTTCAATGATTCAAATGCAGACTCCAAGGGTAATACAAAAGTCGGGAAATGTTTACAAAGATAATTTATATTTTAAATAAAATTCTTAACTTAGAAGAATTAGTAATGATTGATGTGTTTTCCAAAAGTATCCAAAGTATTGTTCGCTTTACCAAATATAAATTTAAATATAAGTACATTAAAATAAATGCAAGCTTTGCTAACATTATCTTAATCTGCCAGACCAAGTTATGTTCGCTTTTGCATCGTTCTCTAATGAAATTTGCATTTCTTTTAACTAGTTTACTTAGCATTCAGGTTTTTGTGCGTTAATCCCATAATGAAAACTGGGAGCCATCTATAGCTGCCGTTCCATCCTGGCATTATTTTTCTATTACGCACCGCAGAGTTCCACCCTCGTAATGCCGTAATTCCCCTGGCCTAGCGGCTTGGGTCCGTGTACGTGCATAATTAGCTGGCTGTGCGATAATGTCCCCCCTTCTGCTATAAATTCATTATGGCCGCCACACGCCCCTTCACCCTTCAGCGGTGCCATAAAGTCGTTACTCCTTTTTTTGTTTTCGTGATTTGATTAAACTGCAATTAGCTCTGAGCTCTGAGGGGTTGAAAGGGAAGCGCTGTCGCCCCAGAACCTTCGATGACATCAGCACAGGGATAGGGGTGGTCGCTGATACTGCTGCAAAGTGCGTTGAACTGGTGCCAAGTGGAAACGCCCCACTGAACTACTTTGCACCACGCCACTATGGGGAATTTGACCAATTTTTTGGAAAATATTAATAACTCGCTTAGTTTATTAGATATCAACATGAAACTTTACCAATCGTAATAATATATATATACCAAAATTCTGAATGAAAATTAACCGGATCAGACAACTATATCCTATAGCTTTCATAGAAGAGATCGGGTAAAAGATAAGATATCTGCATAAAACTTTGTAAACTTCAAATTTATACTCTTTTAACACAACATAGAAAATTTTGTCGAGATCGGATCACGATTTCCTATAATTTTCATAGAAACAATCTCACCAGAAACTGCTTTCCATCTGGTAAGCAATACAGCGTTGCCATACAAAAGGTAATAATCTAAAAATTAAATTACAAGAGAAGTCGCACAAAGTGCATTATGAGACAATATGTCCTGAATTCACAATAAATGACTCTACAACATGGATATAGACACTCACTAAACAAAGTGGAACATTTTTTTAAAACTCTATTGAAAGTTGAACTTTTTTTCCAAAACCCAAACGAAAACATCACCTGCTACATTTACAAATTGT
>VNJW01009083.1:0-25031 GCA_008042615.1 Drosophila auraria
TGATATAGTTGTCCGATCTTAATGAAATTAAAACCGTAATTCTAGAACTATAAAAAACGACTATGTCTCGAAATTTATAGAAATTCGTTGAAAAACAGAGAAATTAAAAATTTTTGTACTTTAATTTCGCCATCATTCCTATGGCAGCTATAGGATATAGTGGTCCGATTTCGGTTCCGACATATATACTGCGTGCTAAAGAAATAATACTATGCTGAAAGTTTCAGCCCGATAGCTCAAAAACTGAAAACTAGTTCGCGTAGAAACCGACAGACGGACAGACAGACGAACAGACAGACGGAAAGACAGACAGACGGACATGGCTAGATCGACTCGGCTGGTGATGCTGATCAAGAATATATATACTTTATGGGGTCTGAGATGCCTCCTTCACTGCGTTGCAAATATCATGGCAAAATTATAATACCCTCTGCAAGGGTATAAAAATGACAAAAAAATAATAATAATAATTTTTTTGTTGCAACTAATTTTGCAAAACTTAAATGCATTGGCCGCTTAGCCAACTAAGCCATTTCCGATATTACATATAAAGCGGCCGTTTCATACTAACTGTTTGGAGGGGGGTGGCTTAATTGTCCCAGGATAAGTAACGCGTACAAAAAGTTTGAGTTGCTGGGTCGCTAAGCATGCGTGCAGAGCGGATAGAGCGCATGGAAAGCGGATAGAGCGGAATTGCTTCCTGGCCTGATCACTAACTATGCTTCGACAACTGTTAACAACAAAAAAAATGGCTCCAAAACTGCAGAACAGAAAGAGCGCAAGTAAGAAATGACAAAAAATAAAAACAAAATTTACTTTGTTCGATTTCGATGCATTACCCAACTTCGGTAGAGCTGAAATGAAATTAATTAATTGAATAAAACGGTGAAAAACGAAATATGGAATTGAAATAAATAAAGAATGAAAAAAAAAATTCTTTGGAATGAGCGGGAGTTGAATTCGTGCTGATTTTGCCAAAAACAACACAAACCCGGCACTCAGACCTCTAGGCTACACCCAAAACAAAGAAGAGCCAATCGCTTTTTATTCGGCACGCGCCTAAAAATATTATTCGTTGGCTGTGGTCGAGCGATGGGTGGTGCTTCGTCGAGTTTTCGAATATTAGGTTAGGTTAGGTTAACCCGGGCGGCCCTCATGGGGCCTTACATAGGCCAATATGGCCCCTAGTTATCCGGATGGGTTGGTCTGCAGCCTTTTCGTGGTAGATGAAGTAGGTAGTGGCTGAGTTTTTCGTTGCCCTCTTTGCACATGATTTTTGAGATTTGGCAAGGTGTGGAATTCCTCAAGAACCTAGTAGATCCGCACTGACTTAGTCAGTCTAGTGCCTCCCTGCTCGCCATTACATTTTTAGTACAGACCGCTGACGACTGCATGGATCTTATCGCCGCTTGGCTGTCTACGAATATGTTGACTGCCTCGTATTGGCGGTTTATTCTCTGCGCGGCCTCTGCTGCTTTCCTGATGGCGAAGACTTCTGCCTGGGATATGCTGCTATGGCTCGGTAGCTTATATGACAGCCTAATCTCAGGGTCTGTACAATATATGCCCGCTCCTACTCCTCCTTCCACCTTATAGCCATCGGTGTAAATGTTGAGGTGTTCATTATGGTCCTGAGCGTTTTTCCAGTCGCCCGGTCCCATGAATGTTGTTGTTTTGCCATCCGGGTAAGTTCTGGATATCATGTAGTCAGATATACTGATCATGACTCGCCCAATTGAACTATGCCCGAAACCGTGAAGCGACATGTTTCCTGCTGCAACTAGGCGTTGTGCTGCCTTTCCTGCAGTAAGTTGAGCGTGGATATCTATGGGGTCGATTCCGAGTATGGTTTCGAGCGCTTTTGTTGGGGTAGACCTCAGTGCCCCTGATATGCATAAGGCTGTTGTACGTCCTCTTTTCCGTGGCCTGACACCACACTAAGACTCCATACAGCAAAGTCGGACGCACCACCGACATGTATTTTTCGATATGCAGCTAAACATCTTCTTGGATGCGTATAGCGCTATGGTGGTGCTTGTAAATTGTTTAAAAAGCGTTATTTTCATTGGAAATAGTTCTAATTAATGATTGTTTGGGTACCTTACAGTCGAGAACGCTCGATTGTAGCTTTTCTACTTATTTTATTTATTTTTAAGTTAGCTTAGAGCATGAGCAAAGAAATGTCCCAGCGAGACGCAAAGGCCGGTATTAAATTAAAATTTTTTAAGTTCCCATCTGCGAATACCGTCTTTGGCCACACTTGGCGTGAGAAATGTAAAGTACCTTATGAGTACTATGAGAAAACGATGTTAATCTGTCACAATCCTAATTAACAAGGCACCATATATTTTCAAACTCATTTAAAAAAACGCGAGTTGACTTTGTAAAACAGATTTCCAGCAGGACTGTACAGACAGCTATTGAAACTGCGAAACTGTGCGTATCAAGAGCCGAATTCCTACGAAAGATTGGGGTAGGGCGGATCCTTGCCAAACTGTGATTTCCCAGCTGAGTTTTAGGCCATGGGCAGTCCGTTCTGACTCGGGAGGATACCCGGCAGAAATAATTCCGAATAGACATCAGCTCCCAGAATAGTCGACACTAGAGTCGGGTGAAACCATGTGCCATCAGCCAACGTGATGTTTTGAAAGCCATCTTGGCCTTCGGATCGAGGGATTTGGCTGGAGTCCGGATCAGCATCTGATCATCAACCAGCATTAGCAGTTGTCGGCCCATCTTCGACGACTTCGAGCGGATTTCGGTGATGCAAACCCGTTCATCGCCCACGCGAGTGACGGAAAAGTTGAGAGTCTGTGCCAAGGATGCATGAATGCGATCAAGGGACAGCATGATCAAAACTGACGCTGTCGGCAAGATGAACACACTCATGCGCTTCAGGATAGAGGCACACGATGAGCCTGTAGCAGGACTGTGGGACGGGGACATCTCCATCGGTGCCGCTGAGCATAGCGACATCGTCGACGACGCTCTCTGCTGCTGCTGTAGTTTTTGGGGTCGCGATGAGTGTGTCGATTGCGGCTCTTGGAAGTGATGATCTCCTGCAGACGTGACAATGCTCGTGGGCAAGGCAGTTTGCGCAGTACTGATTGATGAGGACAGCGCGGAGCCACTTTTAGCGCCGGGAGCCGGAAGAACCTTTGGCATTTTCTTAGCGCGTGAACCCCTCGGCAAACCCGGCACAGGTACCTGTTGGTTGCGTGCGACCGAGCGTGCTGGTGGGTGGTTGGCGCCATCGTCAACAACCTGTATGTGGGAGCAAATAGACAAGAGTTCGGTGCTATGAATGATCCGGATGATCGTGATATGTATGAGGACTGACAACACAGGATGACATGAACTTAGGACTAGTAAGGCTGTCTCTTAGTCGATAATTCGAAGAAAAAACAAGAAAGAAAGCTAACTTCGGTGAAGCGAAGTTTGTATACCCTTGCAGTCTGCAATTGGATCATTGAAATCGATCCATTTTGGTAATATTGAAAAAATATCAAATTATGTAAATTTTACATTTTACATGTAAACTCTTGAAATTTATAGAAATTTGTTGAAAAACAGAGAAGCTAAATTTTTTTTACATTAATTTCGCCATTATTCCCATGACAGCTATAGAATATATACTGCGTGCTAAAGAATTAAGACTATGCTGAAAGTTTCAGCCCGATAGCTTAAAAACTGATAGACTAGTTCACGTAGAAACCGACAGACAGACAGACGGACAGACAGACGGACATGGCTACATCGACTCGGCTGGTGATGCTGATCAAGAATATAGATACTTAATGGGGTCGGAGATGCCTCCTTCACTGCGTTGCAAATATCATGGCAAAATTATAATACCCTCTGCAAGGGTATAAGAACCACACAAAAAACCTGGAGAATCACTCGGAGTTGACGGCATCCATCGGAAGGCGGATCATCTTTACGATTGGTCGTCGGATGACGTTCCGTGCGGTCAGAACGTCTGCTACTCGGATCTTGCCTTCTGCGCCTGGGCACACAAGTTGGATCCGCCCAAGACGCCATTCATTTGGCGGTAAGTTTTCTTCTTTTAGCACCACCATGTCCCCCCCCCCCTGAATATCTCGCGTGGGAAATTGCCATTTATTTCGTTTATGGAGCTCCTTCAAATACTCTTCTTTTCAACGCAAGAAAACTGCTGATATAGGTCCTTTAGCCACAGCACTGTGGCTTTCTTTTCGGAAAACTCGCGCAAAAGTCAGATTTCGGGTTGTTGAATATAGCAAATCTTTTGATACAATTCAATTAGGAATTAATCAAGCTATTTAAAAACAAAATTTTATAATTTACAAAGTTTTACAAAATGAAGTAGATAACTTCAATAGATCAATAGTTATTAAATTCGCAACGTGTTTTGGGAAAACGAGCCACAGTGCGCCGCCATCGGTTGAGTAAAGAAGGCTTTCTTTAAGAAATGCCCGAGGCTGAGAGCTACGAGGTCAGTGGGATCCGCAGACATTGGAGAAATAGGCCTTAAGTTTAAACAGGCCTCAATTTTTTTTTAGCCCTCCCATATGAGGGGCGTCTGGAGATTAAAGTGCCAGGTCACATTTTGAAGGCTGTACGTGGACAGGACCAAAGACCTCGTGGCTTGAACGAAATCCTTGGATAAGGACGTTGAGGCTCAAACAAACGTTTTGCCGTTGTCAGAGTGTATGGGGTGGACAGCCACGTCGTGCGGAAAAGCGCGAGTGGGCTGCTAGAAACTTATCAGTGGTCAAGTCTGGTGTTGCTTCTAAATGAGGGGTCGGCACTCAGCCACTCACAGACCCTATTGATACTAACAGACCCGAACGATTTGCTTCTCTGCTGCTCTGAAAGCCGAATAATACTAACAGACACGAGCGATTTGCTTCTCTGATGCTGCGAGAGCACACACATTTTTGTGCACACATTTTTGACAACGTACAACATTTTTGACAACAAAGCAACGGACAGACTGTTGGGACCATGATATAATGTATCATGGTTGGGACAGAGAAACAGACAGACAAACGGATAGAGAAACGGACAGAGAGACAAACTGACGGTCAGACAGACGGACGGTAAGATATTTTGCACAAAAGAACTAAAATTTAATTAATTTAACATCTGTATTACTGAGTCCAAATCTAGTGATCCTCTGAATTCCTTGATACACATGATATCTGTTAGGTGTGTGTCCTTTATTTTATTTCTGAGCTTGCTCAGAAATATTTTTAGACTTGAAAAATCCACCTCGCAGTTATATGTCGTACCAAACATTGAGTACAGCCTATAAATTTCTCTTTTGAGGCGCTGATATTTTTCGTCATTAATTACACTAGTTTACACTCAAAATGCTCCAAGCCTGTTGATGCGAAATTCTGGTAGAGTTGAGTCCCCAGATCACGAAAATGGCTTAAATTTTGTTTTCTATGGATACGTTTTTTTTTTAAGAATTTTTAAAGTTTTACACAATAAAATTCCTTTCACGTTTCTCATTTTATAGCTCGAGTTGTAGCCAACCAATTTAGCCGTCGGATATTTTATTTTACAGGTAATGAACTAACCTTTCGATGTTTATACACTTAATGTATATTGGATAAGTACTTTGTGTACTGGAGGTCGATAAACTTGAAAAAAGTGGAAATTTCAATCCGTTAACTCAAATGTTAGGTTAAGATCTTGACCACATCTCATTATTCATTATCTTGGGTGTGGCTTTGCAAATTCCACATACTTGGGAAGGTGAATCTGCAAGAGCACTTAAAGCTTTGCCATCTATCCTCGTTAAATGAAATTGATGGTGTACCTTCAAATTTCCAATGGTTGTTGGAATACTTTTTGCGATTTCGTTATCAAAACTAGCTACTTCTGCTTTAATTAACTCTGCTGATCCCTTTGAACAAAAAATTTTTAAGGTAAGAAGGTAGCTGACTTTCCCAAACTGTCACAGATCCCTTTCGAATTTGCAATGGGACCATGCATACTGCAAACAAGTATCCATCGCTTAGATTATTGTTGTCGCAATCCACATCTTGTCGATAGGTCGAATGGCCGCTACTGCCATCGCAGCCCCACTTATAAATACCAGTTAGTCTCTGCTCAGTTTTTTTATCATCAGAAAATTCAAATATAGAAGAATTAGCTTCTACGATTCATATAATATTGTGATCAACCATTTGCTGTAAAGGCACTTGAGCGGAATAATGTATTAAACTATATCATTTGGATAGTATGTTGGATATATATTGGGCATTACGACTTTTGGCACCAACTTGCATCTATTTGTAGGAATGTTTGGTTAAATTTCCATCTAAAAATAATGCCAAAGCCTCTTCTGGTGTATAAGGAATCGGAAGGATTGCATTAGATTCCGTAAGCAATTTTTTTTTCTTGGCAATACCTTCGTCATTTGCCACCGAAACAAGTTGCGCCGCATTTCTTTTACCAGCTTTGTACAAGCTAGAAGTGGTGGCAACTACAAGCTCTGTGAGCGAGCTTTCCTTAACAATTTCGGAAATTTTATTATGTTTTGTTTTAGTTGAGCATTGCTCAAATTTTTTATTGGGTCTACCACTTTTATTTTGTGTGTCAAAAAGTATCAGATGTTTTTTCGCTATTTGAATACCTTCATCCTTTTCAAGCAATTTAATATTAATTTCGTGAGCTAATATATGGTTTTCGGCAATAGAAAATTTTTGGGTTGGCAAGGGTTCGTCCCGCCAAAGCTTGTAAAGGTTTCGCCTGGGCACCGACATTGTTCCTACATCTACAAACTTTGGTTTACCGAAGTTAGCTTTCTTTCTCGTTTTGGTTAATACATACCATCAGCTTGAAACAAATACACGTTTCTTCCCAATATTTACAAAAATGCAATATTTAAAGCTATTTTGGCAAAGCACAAAAAACGAACGATAAAACTCAGTGCTGAACCTGGTGCAACATATGTTGTGTTTAAAAGCTCACAGCTGATCATTCACAAAAGATCATGATAATAAGCTCACTGGGCTATTTGTAATCGATAGAGATGGAGCTAGATCGTCCGTTTCGCCCACAGTGCGTTGGTGCGCAGCAGTGGCGTCGGTGGCGGTGCTCAGGGATCCTCTCACATCTCCGAGTTGGCCTCCTCGTCCTGTTTTTAACGGAACCGGTGGCGGAGCCTGCACAGGAGTCGGGTCGGGGCGGGGCGCATACCCAAACCTATCCTTCTCCTCCGGGGCACGACCGCCTCCACTTACTCCTCCTTAAACAGCGCCAGTTGAAGTGAATTCAAGATGATAAGAGACTTGCTTAAGAAGAGATAGGTTGATGCGTCCAGTGGACTGCAGTGATTCCTGCAAGTCTTACGTCTCCAGTCAAGCGGCTGACTGGCGGAACCACGTGAAATCTTTATTGTTATTTTGCCGCAAATAGAATATAAAGTCTAGCTCTTTCATTTTTAATCTTAGTAAACATTGGTTTGAATTTTTAACAGCTGTTTCCCTTCAAGAAATTGCTAAAAAGCACTTTTTATACCCGGTACCCATAGGGTACAAGGGTATTATAAGTTAGTGCCAATCGAGAATGTGTGTAACAGGCAGAAGGAGAAATCTCCGACCCTATAATGTATATATATTTTTGATCAGCTTCACCAGCCGAGTCGATTTAGCCATGTCCGTCTGTCCGTCTGTCCGTCCGTGTGAACAACAGATCTCAGAGACTATAAGAGCTAGAGTTACCAAATTTGGTGACAACTTTGGAATCTGTTGCACGCAGATCAAATTTGTTTTAAAATTTTGCCACGCCCACTTTCGCCCCCGAAAATCGTAAAAAACGTTATATAAGCTATAGTCCTAATTTTTAACTTACAGTAAATAGATGAAATATATAAGTAGGCACTTGCGGACGTTTTCTGAAAATTTGAGTAAAATCGGATGATAAACATGGAAGTTATTAAACAATAAAGTTTCTGTGAATGCTCTTCTTCTTCTCCAGAGCCACAAAGGCAATAGTGAAAAAAAGTGTTGCGTGCTGTCGGGCGCAGTATAAAGTCCTAATGCAGCTGCGTACAGCTGCAGAATTTGTGTTTTTTGGACGTTGCTCAACATGTTTTTAGTAATATCTATCTTAATTTGTCAACTTTTTGTTTTTTTTTCATGTCCGTGTGCTATTTAATTTCACGCACAATACTTTGGGTACCAGGTATCTCACAGTCGGTCACTCGACTGTAGCTTTCTCAGTTGTTCCTAGTAGAAACACATTTTCTGCTTTTTGTGATTTTCGTACGATAGTTGGAAAAAGCAACGTAGTGGAAAAGTACTCTCAGTTAGACGATATTTTAGCAGCCTTCGGGTGGCTAACTGACTGAATTTATCGAAAATTTTAATTGTATGGGTTTTTACGATTTTAGAATTACGGTTTTAGTTTCATTAGGATCGGACAACTATATCATATAGCTGCTATAGAATCGGTCCTCTGTGGGCGAAACGGTCGATCTAGCTCCATTTAATTCAATTTTAAAAGACTTGATTTGCGTCAAAACTTAATCTATATAAAAAACTTCGTTTCTCTTTCAAAGTGAACGGTCGTGTTTTTGCGCCTCGTATTTGTGTAAAATCTTTGTTATAAACCACCGGGGTTTATTTAAAACTTCTATCTTGTGTTAATAATAATTCACCTTTTCACTTCGCGTGTGCATGCAGCTGTTTTTTATGTATTAATAACTATATTAATTGCAAATTAGTTTTGTGCAGCGATCGCTTATCTGCATTTTTGCGTTCCCCTTTGTGCTTTATCCGTTACGCCGATATTACAGCTTGACGACTTAGGCTCCCTAACTCTCGCTCTCTTGCTCTCTCTTAGTGCACGTAACTACTTTTATTTTCTCTTAACTTCTGACTGGTACAGTGGTAAGTCACTATAATGTCTTCTAGTGTTGTCTGTGTAATTAGAACATGCAAGAAAGTTAATTCTGCAGAGGACCCTGTTATTGGTTGCTGGCTGTGTGACAAAATCGTGCACGCCAAGTGCATTGATTGCACAGGCCGGAAGGCTGATAATTTTACTAAAAACATAGGATTGCGCTACTGCTGTGAAGCTTGTTGCGATGTTGAAAAGGAAATGATGTAAATCATGCGGCAAGCCGAAGAATCCAAGATTAAGGTGGAAAAATTCAAATTTTCTTATGCTAGGGATATTTAATCTTTCAAAACAAATGTCCCTAACAAACTTTTTAATACAATATGCTCTGCTACCTGGTATGCACTTATGCACTTATGTTGTTGTTAGGGACAAAACCATTGTGCCATCTACGTCGTCCGTTTCAAAAAACTTACATATTCTCTCCTTCTTTCCTATCAGAACGCAAGAGGCTTAGTATAGTCTTTCTAGATAGTCTTTCTAGATAGTCTTTCTATTGCATCCCAGGTGATTGTGTTCACAGAAACCTGGTTAAAGCCGGAGATTCTAAGCTCCGAAGTTTTTCCAGCTGTGTACACAACGTACAGGCTAGATCGGCCTTCCAGGCGAGGGGGCGGTGTACTCATTGCGGTTGACTCCAACCTCACGTCTGAACTATTAACTTTCGAGGAAGGCAGCGATGTTGAATTACTATGTGTGAAACTATCATTTAATGGTTGTTTTAATTTTATTACATGTTCCTACATTCCTCCCTTGTCGGAACTTCCTACTTATTGGAACCACCTTTCCGCTATTCAGGCGGTCTCCAATAGACTTTCGGATAGGGACCATTTAGAAGTTCTAGGGGATTTTAACATTTCTAGGGCTATTTGGTCCACAAATGAATCCTCAAATACCCTTTTGACTACAGCACGTCACGACTTTATTGATGGCTTGTTTGACATTTCGTTGTCTCAAGTCAACCATGTACGAAATTCCTTAGATCGCTTGCTAGATCTCTGCTTTCTCTCTGATCCAGCAAGAGTCAGTTTAGTTAGGGTCCCGGCCTTGACGCAACCTGAAGATCTGCTTTCGCAAAGCGGATTTTCGAAGGCTAAATTATTTCATTTACTTTGATTGGTCCGATCTCTACATGTGCACTGACATGGTGGGTGCCATAGACATTTTTTACAATGCCATGAACTCCTTTTTAACCGAATGTGTTCCGTTATACGTCAATCTCAAATAAGCCTCCCTGGTTGAGTAAAGAGATGGCTCGCCTCAAAAACATTAAGTCCAATCTTTATTCTTAATTTAAACGTAATGGTTCTATTCTCGCTATTTAGCGGGTCGGTCTAAGTTCACCGTGCTTAATGCGCAGTGTTATAAAAATTATTTGACTCGTTGTAGGGTTCAGTTCGCGCAGACCCAAAACAGTTTTATAATTTTGTCAACACTTAACGTAAGTCTATAACACATCCTTCCTCGCTTTCATTTGAAAATACGACAGAAAACAATGATCGCCGATCTTTTTGCTCAGTTTTTTCAAACTACTTATTCTCCGTCATCCGATTCAAACCAAACCTATTCTTATAGCATGCCCAAATCAGACCTAATCTTCAGTCCTAGCTTAAACGAAAGCTCCCTTCTTTTGGATCTTCAACGTGTCGACCCGGTTAATTTGCCAGGTCCTGACGGAATACCAGGCTGTGTGCTTAGGTATTGTACCGAGTCCCCGTGCAGTCCCCTCCTAAAATTGTTTACCATATCCTTAGAAACTTTAAAATTTCCCCTTATTTGGAAGAAATCATTCGTCATTCCTCTCCACAAAAAAGGTAGCAAAGTGGATGCTAAAAACTATAGAGGAATCTTTAAGTTGTCAGCCATCCCAAAACTTTTCGAAAACGTAATTACTCCCCATTTGCAGCACCTGTGTAGGTCAGTTATTTCTCCATGCCAACATGGATTTATTAAACGAAGAAAAACGACTACTAACCTTTTGGAGCTCACTTCTTTCATTATAAGGGGCTATCCACAACATTTGCAGACAGATGTGATCTATACTGATTTAAGTAAAGCATTTGACTCCGTTAATTATTCTCTTCTTCCTGCCTGCCCAAAGTCTTACTATATCTTATAGCTGCCATAGGTATGATCGAAAAATAAATGGAACAATAAACAAAGAAGTTATAGTTTTTCATCTTATTTTTAATAAATTTTGAGATATAGCTATTTTTTACGGTTATAGAATTACGGTTTTATTTCATTAAGATCGGACAACTATATCATATAGCTGCCATAGAAGCGATCGGCTGATTTATATGACTATGTAAAATTCTACATGTAAAATGTAAAATTTGTAGGTAATGTTATACACATGTACGGCTGGCATAAATCCTCCAACTGAACTCTCCACGAGGGTGCCGGCTGGGCAATGGGCACTGTATTAACCCGGATAACGGGTAATGCATTGCCGCTTTCTCTGTTCGGGGTAATGCAGTGTCTAGCCAAGGCTACGAAATGAATCAGTAGCCATGGTTGGAGGTGCCTGGCGGTAGGCTTAAAACGTAGTGGGTGGTTCCCCGGAAAACTAACCAGTATGGACGGACAAAAGGAGAATACCGGGGTTGGGATGTCAGCCCAAACGTCGGTGGAAGGCGTGACTGCTACCACCGGCGGGAACGGCAGGGAGCAATCCTCTCTGCGTGTCGACAGCGGTCACTCCTCTGTTATGACTGGAGCAGGTCATAGCAGTTGCAACAGTACTGCCAAAACAACGACAACCGCAGATCAAGCTAAGCCGCACAGGTGCCGTCGTCGAGAAAGACTCGGACCTGGAGAGCGTGCAGCTGACACAGGAAGAGGAGGACAGGCTTCTCCGCTCGCCAAAACCAAGCACCAGCTCCCTGCGCAGGACGGCTCAGTATAAGGCTGCCCTTAAAATTCATAGCCGGCTTCAGGACAAGCCCACCCTCTTCAGTGGGGACAAGGAGAAGTTGAGCAAAGAATTGAGGAAAGTCGGCTGCACTTCGGCAAGCTACCTCAAATGGCCTCGAATGGTGGATTCGCCAACAAGGTGGAGAAGATGCTCGCCAACAAAAGGCAACGCTCCCCCGAGAGCGCAGCCAAGGACGCACTGGTGAGCAAGCGGCAACGCGGGCCCTCCACCAAAGGCGAAGAAGCCAGCGAAAACAAAGGTCAGTGAGGTGACCAAACGACATCTGATCGTGGCACTCATTGACCGGAGGGACGAGAACGGCAAGATGACCGAGGTGCGGTGGAAGAAGGTGCACGCGCGGCTAGTGGAATCGCTGTTTGCACGGATGGAGGAAGACCCCAAGGCTCCCATGCCCACAGCTGACGGTGCCGGGTGGCTGAATGGGGTCAAAATCCTGAAGTGCATGGACGACCTGACTTCTAAAAGGCTAACGCAAACGGTTGGCCAGTTGGAAGCTTTGTAGGAGGGGGCCAAGCTGGAGGTGGTGGAAAGGGAGATATGTGAGTGATAGATATCCACGCGCAACTTACCTCAGGAAACGCAGCACAACGCCTAGTTGCAACAGGAAAAATATCGCTACAAGGATTCGGGCATAGTTCAATTGGTCGTGACATGATCAGTATATCTGACGACCGGACGACTGGAAAAGCGGTCAGGACCAAAATAAACACCTTAACATCTACACCGACGGCTGAAAGATGGAAGAAGCAGTAGGAACAGGCATATATTGTACAGACCATGAGATAAGGCTGTCATATAAGCTACCGAGGAAATGCAGCATACTCCAGGCAAAAGTCTTTGCCATCAGGAAAGCAGCAGAGGCCGCGCAGAGTATAAGCCGCCAATACGAGACGGTCAACATATTCGTAGACAGTCAAGCGGCGATAAAATCCATGCAGTCGTCTGCTCCAAAAATGTACTGGCGAGCAGGGAGGCACTAGATATCTTCAGCACGACAAAGTCAGTGCGGATCTACTGGGTTCCCAGCCACCAGGGCGTCGATGGTAACGAGGCGGGAGACGATCTTGCAAAGGAAGGCGTCAGGCTGGCGAAGGACAGAATGGAGAACGTACCTGTCGCCTTGAGAACGCTTCAAAGCGAGCTAGAGAGACGGGGCAACGTGCAAATCAAAAGAAGGTGGAGGAACTCCACAGCCTGCAAGATCTCGAAGATCATGTGTAAGGAACGCAATAACAAACTCAGCCACTACGTACTGCATCTACCACGGAAAGATTGCAGACTGCTAGTGGGTATCCTCACAGGACACTGCGCATGCAGTTCAGCTAGGCATCACCATCAATGGCAACTGCAGGAAATGCGATCAATCCGAGGCAATGGAAACCTTGGAGCATCTTATCTGCATGTGTCCCGCCCTATCTCGGGCAAGGATCAGACATCTAGGAGCCCAACTATTGGCATCGCTAGAAGATGCATCCACGAGAACGCCAGGAAAACTACTTACTTTCGCGAAAAACACGTTGATCCTTCAGGACTTCGAAACGTACTAAACTATCGTCAGGTTCATATTCACCCATATGAACAACTAAGGGCCATATTGGCCTATGCAGGGCCCAGCGAGGGCCGTCCGGGTTAACCTAACCTAACCTAAAAATGTACAAACTTTGGTATTTTTTCAATTTTACCGAAATGAATTGACTTTCAATGATCCAATTGCAGACAGCAAGCGTATACAAACATCGGCTTACCGAAGTTAACTTCCTTTCTTGTCTTGATTTTTTTCCTCCGAGGGATCCACTGTACAGTGATACTCTGTACCACTTTTATGGTACCTCGTATAAAAAAATATATATTTTCTCATTATGAACAGAGTGGACAGAATATTATACGCGTACCGGGTATCATCGGACAACTTGGAACCATCGACAAATAATTTGACAAAATAATAGGAATATCTGTATAATTTCGTTGATTTTCTCGAGTATTATTTATTTATATCGAGACGCGAAAATAAAATAATTTCCGATAACAGATAATAATAACAGGAGACAGAGGAGACAGAAGTAGAGGCTGCCACATATCCACATGTGTGATACCTTTCCCGCCTCTCGGCAGCAAACTTTGTTTTGCTTTTCCATTTAAGACGACCGTACTTTTTCCTGAACGTCTTCCACGGCCGTTGTACTCCTGACTGGGCAGTAAGCTTAAGAGCAAAACATTCCAGGCATCGACTTTAATGTTTTTCAACAAATTTTTTCCCCCCAATCTGAAATTTTTTTTACAGGAGTGACAGTTAAGTGCTTTACAGCTAAAATCGATAACTAGAAAATCTGTAAGACCTATATGATTGTATTGTAACGATTCAGGCTTGGTGTCAGATCTAAGAGAGAGGCGCACGCGAATTTGCACGGCTATGCTAGTCGGCTACGTAGGTGGGGGTCTTGCCTTCTCTTAGAATTTGCCTTTTTCCATCAAAATCTTATTAAGTTGCGTTCTACGATGAGAAAGGGGGAAGGAATAATGAAGTCTTCATATACGGACAGAAAGACTCTCTCACTAACACATGTAAATCTGATTAGATGCTCAGCTGTTGACGCGGATTGTTGTTGTCCGCCCTACCTATGGTCATTTATACCGGTCGACGAAGAATTGTTGGATGACCCCTTTAAAAACCTTAAATTCCTACTGGGGCGGCATGCTGGTGAAGGTAATTAAAAGGGTTCAAATTAAAACATTATAATAATTTTATTAATGACTAAAATTTTTCCTAGAATATAATATGGCTTGGAGTAACATGAATTAAATATGAACTTATATATATATACGTGATCGATTAAGTAATATGCAAGATGAACAAATAGTAGAAAGAAAAGGAATCGAAAATTGTCAAGCGATTTGGGACCAAGAAAAACGATTAAATTTTGTTTTAGTTTTGCCTTAAGAAATGTAAACGATCATCTGCTTGGCATTGTTGCATTTTTTTTACTTTTTCGCTCCGAGCTTTATGCAGAAATCAAAGCTTGACAACACATGGTAATGACAATGGATCATATTCAAAATAGACAGAAATTTTAAAATATATGCACCTCGCTCAAACTCCGATGGAGCGAAATTCCCAAAGTTTTTAATGTTGTTGTGATCGATCCAAATTAGCCCCTTTTTGTTGTTTTTAAAGATTTCGGATTAAAAAGGTATATAAGATCCCTTATTGTTATTTTACTTATTATCTGCAAGGGTATATGAACTTCAGCTTGCCGAAGTTAGCTTTCTTTCTTGTTTGAATTAAATTCCAGCATTTGTCTTGGCAGCGGCTGTGCGGGAGGATATTATATTTAACAAATTTATGTTTCACTCCCGTCCTTTACTTTCGGTTTTTTTTTTCATCTTTTCAACTTTGAAATATTTCTTTAGAAAAAGCGGACTTTTCTGCTCGACTGCCAAGATCGAAAAGAAATGGGAGACGCCCCGAATTCAGCCGAAACCCTCACACTCGTTTTGGGCAACTTCGGGTCGCTGCCGAAACCTGACATTTTCCCTTGACACCTAAGTTCGCCTTATGTCTTTCAGCCCCGATCCGCACCGAGGGATTTCGAAAGCTTATATCTTATAAAAAAAAAAAGATTTCCCGCGCCCATAACTTCTAAACGACTAAAGCTACAGAAACGTGCTATATGTCGTTCGAAAGGTATTTTAAATGATAATAGCTTTGCCTGAATTAAAATTAATTTTTGTTTAGATTTTTAAAATTTTTTTAAATACAGCTCTTACGATTCTAATAGTCACTTCAGGCCTTATAGCCCTTGAGATTGCCGCTAGCCTTTTGGGGTACAACGCATATCCCCGAAAATTCGATTTATCATTAAAATTGTAGCAATGATCCCATATAGCTAACTTCTTCATATAAGGATTTTATTGTACATTTTTCCCATTTGAGTTTTCAACAAATACTTCTCATATCATAAACACCTCTTAACGAGATTCTAAATTTTGGGACAGTAACCGGTGTTTAGCTAATATCAGGGGTCATAACATTAAGTTAAATTTTTTTAATAATAGCTTACTTATAAAGGAACGACCTCTGGAAATGGTATTGAGCAATTTAAATTAATACTAACAGTGGGAGGCCATCATACACATTTACATTAGTTTTTTCCATTTAAGTTTTAAGCAAATACTTCTGATATAAATAAAAAACGTCTTAAAGATTTACCAAATTTTGTGATGGTAACCGGTAATACTAGCTGGTAATAATAGCTTAATCATATGGGAATGACCTCTGGACATGGCATTGAGCTATACTACCCTGCAGTACCAGGTGTCAACCATAGGCCGTTGTCATCAACTCGCCGACTTCGGCTTCGGCCGAACCCACGCTCCCGACTTTAATAGTGTCAAAACCGACTCTCTCGTTCTCAATTCTCTATAGCTCAATTTCTCTCTTACAAAATTATGTTGGTGAATCATCGAATAAATGTTGAGGAATTATTGCTGAAACGTTGATGAAATGTTGATGAAATAATGATGAATAGTTTTAAGATACCCGTTACCCAAAGTATTGTGCGTGAAATTAAATAGCACACGGACATGGAAAAACAAAATGTTGACAAATGAAGACAGATGTTGCTAAAAGCCTGTTGAGCAACGCTCAAAAGAGACAAATTCTGCAGCTGTACGCAGCTGCATTACGAATGAAAACTGCGCCCGAAGGCACGCAACACTTTTTTTCGTTACTGCCTTTGTGGCTCAGAAGAAGAAGAAGCATCACAGAAACTTTATTGTTTAATTACTTCCATGTTTATCATCCGATTTAACTCAAATTTTCAGATAATATCCGAAAATTTCTTTTTATTTATTTTAACTATTTACTTTGGGCTAAAAGTTCCGACTATAGCTTATATAAAGTTTTTTACGATTTTCGGGGTCGGAAGTGGGCGTGGCCAAATTTTAAAACAAACTTGATCTGCGTGCAACAGATTCCCATGTGGTCACCAAATTTGGTAACTCTAGCTCTTAGTCTCAGAGATCTGTTGTTTCACACGGACAGACAGACGGACAGACGGACATGGCTGAATCGACTCGGCTGGTGATGGAGTAGGAGATGCCTCCTTCTCCCTGTTACATACATTCTCAATTGGCACTAACTTAAAATACCCTTGTACCCTATGGGTACCGGGTAAAAAAAATATTTAAAAAATTTTTAATTAGTTTCAAAATCGGCACTTAGCTGAAAAAATGTAAACAGGCAAGACAGGCAGCGTTCCGATTTTGAAACTAATTTAAAAAATTTTAAAGATTTTTGTTTAAATAACTATTAATGGTTACAAAATTAGGTATCAGAAATTTTTTGAGTTCAATATGCCATCTCACCTTATAGGTAAGATTGATCTGTCCAAATTAGTCGATTTTCGTTGTTTTTCAAGATTTTGGAATAAAACTTAGTAAATGGCGTTTTAATAAAAATAAAGCCATACATTTAAAATTTCATCCAAGCCGAACCACTATGTCTTATAGTTGACATATGAACGATCGGTCCAAAATAGCCACTTTTTGTTGTTTTTAAAGATTTCGGATTAAAACGATATATAAGATCCCTTATTTTTATTTTACTTATTTTCTGCAAGGGTATATGAACTTCGGCTTGCCGAAGTTAGCTTTGTTTCTTGTTTGAATTAAATTCCAGCACTTGCCTTGGCAGAGGCTGTGCGAGAGGATATTATATTTAACAAATTTATGTTTCACTCCCGTTCTTTACTTTCGGTTTTTTTTTAACTTTTCAACTTTGAAATGTTTCTTTAGAAAAAGCGGACTTTTCTGCTCGAATGCCAAGACCACAAAGAAATGGGAGACGCCGCGAATCCAGCCGGAATCCTCTCACTCGTTTTGGGCAACTTCGGGTCGCTGCCGAAACCTGACATTTTCCCTTGACAGGGGAGGGATTTCCCCTAGATGGCGCTAGAAAAGTATCTTTCTTTTCGATCTCTTCCATCAGGCGCTACAGTATTTATTTCATTTTTATACACCACCAGTTATGTTTCTTTTCATTTAATGGAACTAGGTCGACTTTATGTTATAACTGTCCTAGTAAGGGTTGATTTAAAGTACAAACTTCAAGGACTTACAAACTTCGGCTTAACGAAGTCTGGTTCCTTTCTTGTTATTTAAAATGTATTCTGTTAGTAGGGACTGAGACAAACACAACAAATCATATACTTATATATATTTGTACATATATTAAAAAATTACAACAATAAAAACCTAATGCATTAAAATATTTTTCTTAAACAGGTTAAAGAAGACTGGAAATACGTTGCAATGGTGTTGGATAGACTTTTTCTATGGATATTTACGTTGGCTGTTGTAGTTGGTACTGCAGGAATTATTCTACAAGCACCCACATTGTATGATGACCGCATTCCAATTATTGAACAAAAGGATTTGGATTTTTCTGGAACTTCGGCTGGACGTTGCAAGCCCCCCCAATAATATAAGAATATCCGGAAAATTTAATTTGTTATATTAATATTAATAGTTTTCATTAAAGACTCATTATTGTCTACACTATCTAAAAATGCCATTAATGCAGCTCGATATAATTCTTGACGTTTTTAAGAATATAAGCAAAAAGTCTCATTGACAGCGAATTGATTTGAGGTTCTTTACATTCTTAAGATTTACCATACACGACAGACAAATACTAAAGTACAAATCAATTTTTTTTTAATGCAAATTATTTTAAACATTTTTTCATTCAACCTTTAAGCCTTTTGTTACAATTTTTGAACTTTCCTCATAGTTTTCGTTAGTTAAAAAAGAAGAAAAATCCATTATTAAAAATAAGCATTTTTATTAATATGCGTCTCTTAAAAAATGTGAGCTGCATCGTGTACAGCAGTACACAAAATATTCTTAAGTTTATAAGTTAAATAGGTACAATTTTTTTTTCCTCAACACATTTAAGGGCATGCACAAAATGTTTTGAGTTTGATTATTATCTCTAAAAAAACGATGGCCTCCAAAACATGGTCTCCCCTATAGACACATTTTAAAGCAAAGATGAAAAAATTTTTAATTCAATTAATTAATATAGATATATATTATAAGATAGTTTCCTTTCTTGTTTAATTAATTAATGTAATTAATTATTTATATTAATTTTGAATTATGAAACTATCTTCTGAAATCCGAAGTTCTTATACCCTTGCAGCTTGCAATATAACACAAATAACACACACAATTTAGAAATAATCGGCTGATTTGTGAATTTTCCCATATTATCAAAAAATTTACAATTCATATAGTCATCCGATTTTGTTAAAAAAAAAATAATTTTCATTATACCCAATATCGCGCCCAATCTTTCTTATACTTTTAACAAAATTTCATAATTATGTAGATTTTTATATTCTTTTCCTATACATTTTCAGTTTCAGAGCTATGGAAATGAAAATTTTACTAGGTTTATACACACACTCGTATTCATGCATTCATGTTGATAGATGAGATGCCAGACGTGTAAGATGACTATTTTTATCTGTTGTTATAGTTACACTTTACTGGTTTTAACTAAGGAGTATGAATATGCAGAGGGGACACCTCATGCAAAAAATCTGTCATATGGAGGGTTCCAGCGGTAGAACCCCCAGTCTGTTTTTTTTAATTATGTTTAATTAATTTAAAGTCAACAATGATTTTTTTTATGATTAATCGATTTTTTGAGGTCTTTTTATTTTTTGGTTTGAGGTTTTGAAAATTTTAATTTATTTTTGTATTTTTTTCCTTGTTGGATTTTTCGTTTTTGTACATATGTATATACTTTATTACTTTCTTCTTGCATTTGTTTTTCTCTTTTACTTTTGTGTTTTTATTTGTTTCTCCGTTTTTTTTTTGTTTTTTTTGTTTATTTCTTATAAGTAAAACAGGAAAGAAAGTTAACTTTGGTTAACCGAAGTTTGCATACTCTTGCAGTCTGCAATTTGATCATTGAAAATCGATCCATTTTGGTAACAGTTGAAAAAAGGTAGAAGTTTGTGAACATTTTACATATTTCATGTATAATTTTACATTTTACGTAAAGAATTTTACATTTTCATATAAATTGACCAATCGTTAAAACCATATTTTTAAAACTGTAAAAAACTTCTTAATCTCGAAATTGATTGAAATACGTTGAAAAACGGAGGAATTATAATTTTTTTTACATTAATTTCGCCATCATTCCTATGGCAGCTATAGGATATAGTAGTCCAATTTCGGTTCCGACATATATACTGCGTGCTAAAGAAATAAGACTATGCCGAAAATTTCAGCCCGATAGCTCAAAAACTGAGAGACTAATTCGCGTAGAAACCGACAGACAGCCAGACAGACAGACGGACATGGCTAGATCGACTCGGCTGGTTATGCTGATCAAGAATATATATACTTTATGGGGTCGGAGATGCCTCCTTCACTGCGTTGCACATATCATGGCAAAATTATAATACCCTCTGCAAGGGTATAGATATATGATCCGTAAAAGTCCATGAAAACACAAAACAAATCGAATTTTAAGACTTAAGCTAACAAATATAGTATAAGGCTGTCGTAGCACGCGTCAAAGGTACATATGTAAAAACGGCTTCGTATCAAATGTTAAAAATTTTCGGTTGCCGCTGCGGCAAAGATATGACCAAATAGCCAATGCACAAGAGAGAAGCAGATCGATTGGGTTCATTGTTTTGTTGTTCAAAATGTTGTATGTTGTCAAAAATGTATGCACAATCGCTCGGCTTTTTCGCAGCAGAGAAGCAAGTCGTTCGAGTCTTTTAGTATCATTCGGGTCTGTTAGCTTCGCATACGAACTTCGTAAATACGCACTAAACAACTGTGAGTGTTTGGATGCCGACCCCTGGTATAATTATATTGTTTCTTGTTTTACCCTACCTACCTACTTAACAGAGGATACTATAATTTTGCTCAGAAGTTTGCAACGCAGTGAAAAAAGCGTCTTCGACCCCATAAAGTATATATATTCTTGATCAGCATCACCAGCCGAGCCGATCTAGCCATGTCCGTCTGTGCATTGCTACGCAAACTAGTCCCTCAGTTTTTGAGCTACCTAAATGAAACTTTGCAAATTTTTTTTTCTATTGCAGCTAGTATATATGTCGGAACGGCTGGAATCTGACCACGATGTCTAATAGTTGCCATAGGATTGATCGGAAAATCAATGTAAAAAAATTATAGCCTCCCTGTTTTTCAAAGTAATTTTAAAAATTTCAAGATATAGCTGTTTTTAACGGTTTTAGAATTACGGTTTTAATTACATTAAGATCAGACAACTATATCATATAGCTGCCATAGAAACGATCGGTTGATTTATATGAAAATGTACAATTCAAAAGTTTACCAAAATGGATCGATTTTTAATGTTAAATTGCAGACTGCAAGGGTATACAAACTTCGGCTTACCGAAGTTAACTTTTTTTCTTGTTTTTTTTTTTTTAACAGATTGCGTCCCCTCTGAGATGTGATAATTTCTTAAGATTTCCGAATTACGGCTTTAATTTTATAATAATCGGACTACTACATGGTATTGCTGATATAGGAACAATCGAAAAATGAATGGAAAAGTCAGCATAATTTCGTTTTCGTTTTTAACATAAATTACATATCATACATATATATGTTATATTGGAATTACTAATGTATCTTTCCATTCATTTGAAATCAGTTGACATTTTGTATAGCTGTTATGTTTATGTGTTGGGTCAAATTGCTGACTGCATACTGTAAACAAACCTCAACTTCCCAAAATAAGCATTCTTTTCTTTCTTGATTTCTTATATTATTCGGTTTTATTTACAGATTGGACTATTGAATCATAGCATAATATTATTAATTAAAAACACTGCGCTATTCAGCATTGCGCTGAACCCAAACGGCTTCACACACGAAATTTCACAAGGCTCCATCTCGGGAACTATTATTGAAATCGACTAAAAAGTTAAGTTAAAAGGAAAAATGCTACCAGAGTACAATTCTATATTTTGGATAGGCGAAGTAGGGATCGAACCACGTTTTAAGCTTAGTACGCAGACACTCGAACAGCGTTTCTAAGCAGTGAGAGAGAGCGAAAGGTCAATAGTCGGGAAACACTTTTCGACAGCGCTGTTTTAAAGGCAGGTACGCAGATGAAAGAACAAAATACCAAAAAAATACCAGGTGGCGCGAGGAAAGACTTGGTATTTCCAGAGCGGGGGGACGAACAGAATAAAAAATTTATTAAAGCGACCTGTTCTCATCTATTGGGCTCTCACTCTCTTTTACCGTTTCTTCACACATTTCAAATATATATTTCCCGCCAAGAACAATAATTTACACAAAATCCGAGTCAAAGAGCTTAGAAGAGATAAAGTTTTAGTAACTAAATAAATCAAATTCAATAATAGGGGAATTGGGCAATATAAAATATTTGCATAAATAAAGGTCTGGAAGTAAAAAGCTCCCTCGATGTCATATTTGGTTATGACTTTGGTGAGCACGTTGAGATGTCACGCTCGGTGGTTGAGATGAAGGCGTGGGCGTGGGCCGGACCAAATTTTTAATAATTTTTAAGCCTAGCTCTTATAATCTTTGAGATCTGTTGTTTCACACGGACGGAAAGACGGACATGGATAAATCGACTCGGATGGTGACGCTGATTGAGAATATATATGTATACTTTATAGGGCCGGAGATTTCTCCTTCTGCCTGTTAGATACATTCTCGGTTGGCACTAACTTATAATACCCTTTTCCCCCGTGGGTACCAAGTATAAACAGAACAAAAAAAAAAAAACAAAACAAAAAAAAGTTTTGTCGCGGTCAGGGCTAAAACCCACGACCTAGACGGCTTCAGGTTACGCAATTTGTAATTCTAACCTTATTCCTAATATCTCCCATGTTTGTCATCAGATTTTACTGAAATTTTCAGAAAACGTCCGCGAATGCCTATTTATTTATTTTATCTATTTCCTTTAAGTTGAAAATAATGAGTATAGCTTATATAACGTTTATATAACTTGATCTGCGTGCAACAGATTTTAATGCTGTCACCAAATTCGGTGGCTCTTGCTCTTATAGTCTCTAAGATCTGTTTACCAACACGAAAAGACGGACATGCCTAAATCGACTGAGCTGGTAATGCTTATGAAGAATATATATACTTTATTTGGTCGGAGTTGCCTCCTTCTGGCTGTTACATACATTCTCGGTTGGCACTAACTTATAATACCCTTGTACCCTATGGGTACCGGGTATAAGTATAGAGGGATCTCTAAGTTTCCAGCCATACCAAAACTTTTTAAAAACATAATTACATAATTAAAAGCAGCATAACCATAAAGTTCATTTTAAAAACGGCTGAAATAATTTGTAATTTTATTATAAAATAAATATGTTTATAAGTAAATAATTAATTAATTAATTCCAATGAAATAATAGTTCCGGAGATACAGGCCATTTCGAATAATCGCGCCTTTGAATAACCTTAACGCACAAAGCTTTTGGTAACAAGAACCACACAGCCAAGACACATGATTTCCGATGATATAACAAGGCATACATCATCATTTCACCATTTATAATTTGTATCTTAAAATAATAATAGTCTTATAGCAATGCGTCAACATTATATATAAATAGTGTGAAAAATGTGAAATAGAAAGTTAACATTTTAGAAAATAGAAAAAATTAGCCAATAAATTTTAATGTATGTATTTGTTAAAAAATAAAGTTGATTTATACATAGAAAACCTACTGAGTTTTATTGAATTTTGAAATTGTTATATAGTTCATTAACGTAAATTAAATTGTGTTCAAATTTTTGAAAATGCAACTGTTTATACCCTGAAAACCTCTTTAAGTCACACGCCGACAACAAAAGTTTAAAAAATATAATAAAAAAAATTTTCCAAGCCCGTTGATGCGATATTCTGGTAAAGCTGGAGTCCCAGATCGCGAAAATGCCATTAATGATTTTTTTTATAAATACATATTTTTTAAAGATTTTTTAAGTTTTATAAGAAAAAATCTGCTGTCTTTTTGTGTTTCAATTTATATCTTGAGTTGTAGACAACTAATTCAACCAACTGATATTTCATTTTACAGGTAAAGAACCATTTTAGATAGGTCTTTGGGTGTTGGAGCCTGAAACACATTAAAAAAGTGTAAGTTTCAAATGTTAAAATGCTGATAACATATTAAAAACTCGACAAAACATCCGTTAGAAAATCAAGACATGTTTATACCTAAAGTTGTTGGCCCAAAGTGTCAAACAAGGCCACAACTCTATAAATTCGTTGAGAAATAGATTTATCGTTGATTTTCATCTTTCTCTCAGATCCGGCAAGAGTCAGTTTAGTTCGGGTTCCGCCACTGACGCAACCCGATGATCCTCATCATACTTTCGATGTGACTATCGATATTGGAACTGCTATGGAGAATAAGTCTGATAGGGCTGCTAAGAAATTTTAAGCTTAAGAAAATTTTCGCAGGGCGGACTCTGGACGGCATGGTAA
The DNA here is from genome assembly GCA_008042615.1 of Drosophila auraria. NCBI lineage: Eukaryota > Metazoa > Arthropoda > Insecta > Diptera > Drosophilidae > Drosophila > Drosophila auraria. The sequence continues at coordinate 24,372 of VNJW01009083.1, forward strand.
TTTTATATATGAATTTAATTGGTCAAATCCCTACATGTGCGCTGACATGGTTGGTGCCATAGATATTTTTTACAATGATATGATTTACTACTAAAAAAATAACAAAAACTATTTGACTCGTTGCATGACCCAAAACTGTTTTATAATTTTGTCAACAATCGTTTTCTCTTTCAAAGTGAACGGTCGTGTTTTTGTTTTGCGCCTCGTATTTGTGTAAAATCTTTGCTATAAACCACCGGGGTTTATTTAAAACTTCTATCCTGTGTCAATAATAATTCACCGTTTCACTTCGCGTGTGCATGCAGCTGTTTTTGTGTATTAATAACTATATTAATGGCAAATTTTAGTTTTCTTCAGCGATCGTTATCTGCATTTTTTGCATTCCTCTTTGTGCTTTATCCGTTACGCCGAAATTACAGCTCGACGGCTTAAGCTCCCTAACTATCGCTCTCTTGCTCTCTCTACTACTACTAACTACTCTTATTTTCTCTTAACTTCTGACTGGTACAGTGGTAAGTCGCTATAATGTCTTCTAATGTTGTCTGTTTAATAAAAACCTGCAAGAAAGTAATTTCTGCAGAGGACCCTACTATTGGCTGCTGGCTGTGTGACAATGTCGTGCACGCCAAGTGCATTGAACGCACAGGCCGGCTGGCTGAT